>VYYI01000324.1:0-35083 GCA_021029175.1 Bilobella aurantiaca | reverse complement strand
CTTAGGATGCGGAGAAAGTGGAAGGAAATGCACCTGTTTGTGCTCTGAAATAAAATCCTCGAGGAATAGGTAGCAATTTTCTTACGCTCCGACAATTACGAGTAAATGTTCTAAGCATGCTAATAAAACCAAGTGGCTTGGAACAACCGTCGAGCGAAGCATCTTCCGCTAAACCTAGAAGCCTAACTGCCCATAGGTTGAGCCTTTTCAAATAAGGCTCAAATATTATAAACTGGCTGTAATAGACTTTTCTAAAATTTGAATTCTTCTTCCGAAAATAAATACTCAATTGCTATACATCTTTAGATGTCAATTTTTTTTAAATCTGATTGGTATTGTCTAAACAGCCAAAATCTTATGTTAAATTGTGAATATTGGTGCTGTTTCATTAGAATTTGTATTCGATTTTTGTTACAGAAATGTATTAACCAAAATTCAACAAACAATAAATTTAAGATTAGAAAATGTTCTCAAAAGTAATCACCATTTTTGAAGCTGACCGTGCGTGCGTAACAATTACACAATTTCCCATGTTGCTTTTTATAGCTAAAGTTGAGGAAGACGTTTTTCTTTATAAAGCTTCTCAATTGAAACTGAAATACGCTTGCGCATGAGATTCGTCTCTTAGCTAGCAGGATAGAGACCCAAAAACTAAAATTAAAGTCGTCCTGTCCTGTGCCGGGTGTTTTTACTTGTTAGTAAATAATAACTAGTAATTATTACTAAGTATTACTTACTTAGAAATTGTGCATTGCGATAATTGCACTTTTCTTTGCTTCTCGGCATTTGGACTATTTATAAATGATTGATAGTGAAAACATATAAATTACAAGTCCAATGTTGAACGTAAAATTTCCAAGGTTTGTTCAAAATAATTTGTTTCAAACAAAAGTAAAAATTTACTGTTTCATCATGTGGGAAATATCAATCAGATTCGGATTTTTTTAAGTTCTTCTCAAACAGAACTCTAAAATATTATGGTCAGCAGCGGACTTATGGGCATTATGTTAGTTTTTATCCACTAGTTTCTCCTTATTTTAACTTATAAATTTATAATAATTTTCTTCAAATATGATTTAAACATTGTAGAGTTTAAAATAAATTAAAGGGCAGATCTAAAAGTTAAAAATATGAATAATAGTATTTAAAATTTCTATATATCCACAAAATTTTACTTTTCTGTCCCTCTAGGAAGCCACAATGAAAGTTAATTTGAATAGAGAAGAGAAAGCCACCACAAACAAAGTCGTGGAAATTATTGAAGCAATAAGGGGTTCTTAAGAGGTTTTGCGATCTGCATTTGTAGGGCTCCCGCAGCGCTCCAAAGAATAGTTTAAATTAGAAGCAGTTTGAATCGCCGGATGAAGTGGCTGAAGGGCTTTGATCTTCGGTGTGGAGCTGGAAAGCGTTTAGCGGAGTAGTAATTAATTAATTTGAACTAACATCTAATTACTTCCTTTGATCCAGTTCCACCCAAAGAAGTCAAGATAGGTGGTCCCAAGGAGTCCAAAGTGGGTGACAGCGTCACACTCACCTGCAACAGTGGCAACTCCAATCCCCGGGCAGACGTCGCCTGGTTCAAGGGGGGTATTCCCCTCGATGGGGCTCCCTCGACCTCCCTCCCCTCCACCGACGGGGGGTGGACCACCTCCTCTAATGTCACTTTCCGAATATTGCCCACCGATCGGAAGGAGACGTACACTTGTCAGGCTGTCAATCGAGGACTGGGCGAAACCAAGTCTGCCACTCACACAATTCATGTCATCCGTAAGGGAAAGAAATTACAGTTATTGTTTTTTTTTCGTGTAATGTCAGTATTCGAATGTCAGAAAGCAGTTAGCTGGGTCTGACTAATCCATTTTCTATTGTATGGGACAGAACCGCCGGGTCATCCTATCATATACAAGTCACTGGGGAATATTACGGCGGGGCACATGCAACGCATTACCTGTACTTCAACAGGGGGTCATCCACCCGCTACCCTCACCTGGTACAGGGCAGGTGTTAAGGTAAATGTAACAAAATAATTGTTCACGTGACAATTTAAATTTTTTAAGAAATACTAGGAGTCGAAGTTCTAAAACTACGATAAATTTGGGAAAAGCTGTGAACGATCAAACTCGTTGTATATTTTGTTATATGAAAAAAAAAATCTAGGCTCAAATACCTAGCAAATACTTTGAATTTTGTTTAAACATCATTTTATTAAAAAATATAATTCAATTAAGTTTTCCATTCATATTGAAATTTTAAAAATGTAGTTTTTTATTTAAAATAAGTCACTTTAATTAAAAAATAGGTTTGTGTAGTAGATTTATATTAAAAAAAGCTTTATAAAACGTATCATGTATAATTGTATTTTTGTAAGCACAAAAAAAGTAATGTGCTGACAAACATATACAGAAATTTTGCTGTTCCTTAGGTCCAGTCGGTGTACAATACGGATGGAAACATGGCGACAGCTGAACTAGCCTTTGAGGCCAATATGACTGATAATGGAGTCGAGTACAAGTGTGAAGCTAAGAATAAGGCCATCAACAGTCCCTTGACCGAAACTGTTACCTTCGATGTGTTATGTAAGTAAATCAAATTTGATCACATAAATTTTAACAATAAAATGTAAATGTGAAAAAGTACACCATTACTTGGGTCAAAAAATGAGTCAATTGTTGACGGACTTAATTTCAAGAAAGTCACAATCTGACTCATGTAAACAATGGTTGCGGAAGGAGATTTGGGGAGGAGATTGAAATTGCAAATTTTATCTTCCTGTCTGACAAGAAATTTTATTTTCTAGGAGACGTAGACGAGTCAATTTTTTCCTTGTTACACTTTACAAAACCATAAAAATTGTGCGAACCATTCGAGGTTTGCCATTTTTTTTTGCAAAGTAAATTGGAAAATGGAATTGAAGGGAAGAAATGATGTGACGGGGGGAAAGGTTAGGCGTCTTTTATGGCCTGCCCTCCTTTCATTTTCTTCAAAGGGCCCTCAATGCCCGCCTGTCACTCACCGTCTTGGGCTAGGACAGGGGATGAGAATAGGGAAAAGTTTTTAACTACCTTTCATCCACGGCCTTTGTGCGACCCGGCCCTGACTTTAAACTTTTTATGACAAGTTAGTCATGTTTCCTAGGCCCTTTGAAGGCATAACCTCATTATACAGGAGCACCAGGAATATTTTATGACCTTTTCAAGAGAGTATGGAGGTTTCTCGTTCGTCAATTCATAGCTCGGCAGGACCTCCAGCTTCAAGTACGAGTAAATTTGTATGAACAGGCGACAAGCATTTTGTTTCAAAAATTAACAATTTCTGAGAAACCTGAAAAAAATTGAGGAAGTACCGTTGCTCCAGAAAGAAATTGGGCTTCTAGTTTCTTAAATCCAATTTTCGTGTAACCTTGAGTTTTGAAAATTTCTTAGAATTGAAACATTCACTCATTTCTTTTATACTGTAAAGCCTAATTTACGGGATATACAATTAGATAATGCCAAATGTATTCTTGTCTTGGAATTTATAAGTGTTAATAAAAATATAACAATATACAACAGAATCATAAAAGCATAGATTTTTAAAACCTAAGAGCTAGAATAGGTTTAAATTGTTGTGAAGTACTAATAAAATAAACAGATAACAGATAATTTTGACGCCTGACGATTCACAACTTAAAACAAGTTTGCACATTAAAAGAAAACGGAACCAATTGTGCAGCAAGCTAAATTAATTTGATGAAAATAGATATTATACTTTGTATATTCGACAATAGTAAAACTCAAAACTTCTTCAAACAAAGCGATATTTTTTACATTTTGTAAATACTGAATATCTTATTGAATTATTTGTAAAAATTGAAAAATATTATTTATTTTTAGTTTCCCCAACTACAGTAAACATTTCAATGAAACCGAGTAAGTTGAAGGCAGGAAATAAGGGCTACTTGACCTGTGAGTCAACCTCTTCCAACCCTCCAGCCAAGGTCTCTTTCGTCAAGGACTCCCAAGTCGTGTCTTCTGCTCTCAACCAAACCATCAAGAACGGAACTTTTGGCGGGATGCGAACCAGCATCACACTTGAACTCGATTTGACCTCTGAGCATGACGGCGAAATTTACATGTGTGAGGCCAAGAACTTTGCCATTAAGCAGAGCGTCCACACTTCAGTCAAGTTGGACGTCAGTTGTAAGTCTGCAATTCTATTCTCCACTACTAATGAAGCTGAAGAAGGCTTGACGTTTACATCTTCCAAATTAGAAAAAAATAGGTTGCTCACTCTTCCTTTTGCAAATTAAAATTGAGTGCAAATGAAATAATTTCATGATTTATAAATATTATATCTTGGCAATGTTTGAATGAAGTTGAAGGTGTTTTGTCACATTTAAGTTTTCAGAATTCATTTTCAATATTTTCAAAGCTACACGCGTACAACTTTATTTTGAAACATAAGTTTCACAATTTTACTCAAATTACTTAAACTTCAATTCCGTCTTTAACAATTTGAAATTTCTATCCACTTCATCACACAATTTCGAAAACGAAAGGAATAATCCAAAACGCAAAATTTAATTTCTGTAATTTAATGGTTTTTTAATAAAATCCTATTTGGCTTTCAAAAGCATTTGTAGTTGTTTAAGATGCAATATTTTCATTATGATATACAAGTACTTTATTTTGAAGAACGATGTAATCCATGTTTCCCCCATGTGCCACAGCTGAGTGATCTACAAAAGAATCAATCTCATTAAGACAGAGGAATACCCTCTTTCCAGGGAAAGCAAATATTGTCTTTGAGGCAGGAGGGGTCTTGTTTTGCAATGGTCTGTTAATGTTGGACTAATATTGCTTTTATTGCCTTTGTCTGCAGATAAGCCCAAGTTTGTGGAGACTGCTGGGGAGAGGGTGAGCGTGGTTGAGGGGGAGGGGAGTGTAATTCGCGTAAGGGCCAAAGGGAACCCGGACGAGGTCAAGTACAAGTGGAGTCGAAACAGTTCCCTCGTCAAGGCAGTGTCCAAGAAGGTTGGGGTGGACGGACCAGTATTAAATTTTACGCAAGTCAACCGCAAGGACAAAGGGAAGTATGAGGTTGAGGCTTCAAACAGTGAAGGATCCACCAAGCTTGAAATTGATCTCGATGTTCAATGTAAGTTTAACCATTTTTGGTCAAATCTATATTTTACGGATAGTAAAAACCAACAAACCTATTACATAAATTAATAATTGTATATAAATAATTAAATATACCGAGACGTAATCTCGGCACCAGCACAGCCAGCACAGTAAAAAGTGGAGGTGTGTTAGTGGTGAGTGGAAGCCTAGAAATTTGCGATTGTGGAGGCTGAAAAAGGGTGGGTATGCGTAAGGTGGTGCTCAGCCTTTGCGTAAGCAAGAGGCCCCACCCCACGTTCACTGCCTAACAAAAGTACATTAGCTTCTGACCTCAGAACTTTCCAGTTAACTCACAGGCCGAGACCACCCTCCCCCACCCACTAGCACACAATCTTTGACCAGGCCTATAGGCGAATGTTAAAGAGTGGCAAAATAGATAAAAAATATATATATACATATATCTTTTAACCTAAACCTAACCTATACAAGTAATTTTGTTGGAGACTCAAAATTGTTCTATTTGTGTGCAACCTAACCTACATTGATTTATATCCAAATGTTTATATAAACGGTATAAAAATTTTTTATTAATTAAATTAGTGCACTAGCGTTTTATCTATATTCGTTCTTTATTACTAAATGTGTATACAACAAAAAAGTTACTCATTTTTATGATATATAAACATGTGCTTATTCCATTTCTAAAACAATGCCTTCAATAGTTTTAGTTTTAAATACAATTTGTATTGTATTATTCTACAATTACAGTTCAGACATGCGGTTTGGGTGCTTATTTTGAGAGTTTGAACGTTGTTGAACTTTTGTTGAACTGTAAACGACATTAATCATAACATTAATTAACGCGTTAAATAATTGAAAGTTATAATTACAAAAGCTTATTAAAAAGTCAGACACAGCCAATAAGTAATCAAGAAAAATGATCGCATTTGATCGAAATAAATTTCATTTAAGCGAGGAGAGAATGGAAAAACAGGACAATGCGGAAAGAGGCATTAGGCCCTTTGCTTCCTCTCAGAGTCTTGGGTCGAACACAATTAATTGAGCAGTGCTATTGACTGATGGTTGAGAAAACGAAGGAGGGAGGAATGATTCATGGACATTCAAATCTTCCCCTTCTCCATTTTCGCTCCCGAGATCAATTGCTAATGATCTTGAATGCTGAAGAAGTATTGTTCTCTTTAGATCCAGCCACCCTCCTAACCACCGCAGACTCCCTCATGGTGGGGCAGGGTGAGAATGCCCACTTGGAATGCGGCATCGATGCCAATCCGCTAGAAGAGTCCATGGTGGTTTGGAAGTATGGAGACACAGAGGTCACGAGGCCGACACAGAGGAAATTTCAGGACAAGAAAGCCTACCTGACCCTTCTTGATGTCAACGTTAGTGACGCAGGGGTCTACAGCTGCTTTGTCAACAATGGCATTGGTCAACCTGCCAACAAGTCAATATTTCTCGTAGTCAAACGTAAGTGTAATAGTTTCCACATACTCCAACCAAATAACTACGATGTCTTGCTGTGATACATTTCCAACTCAACACTAGCAACAAAAGATGTTTAAAAGTTGTAAGCTATAGAAAACTGTTACTTTATTTTTCAGATTTCTATGTTGGTCTTAACTTTGCTTCAGCATAAACAATATTATTTTTCAACCGTACCCACGAAAGAAACGACATTTTATACAAACACATTAAGTTGTAATAGAGTGAATTGAATAAGTAAAAATGAGTTTTATTATTTTTGTTGGTCATTTTAAATCAAGAATTTGTGTTATTTTTGCCATTTGATGAAATTGTGCTTAAATTTATTTATTTCTACTTGCTTTTTCCAATTAAGTAATATAACATTTCTAAACAGGTTTGCTTTGCATATATATGCATTGCATTAGTACAACCGAATACTGAATTTTGGTATTTTGAAAGCCATTGTTGAGATTAATGTGGAGAATGTGTGGACTGGACAATGAAAATGGCTCTTCCGGGAAGACTTTCTTTCTGACCAAATTTACTTTTGAAGTAGTTTCGTTGCTGGAGAGTTAATAGAGCCTTGTCTCTGTGGTTTGTTTGCAGATAAGCCTGACATTGATAGATCACCTGGCATAGCCAAGGCGGCCAGCAACAAGGGCGGAACCGGCAAATTAATATGCAGAGCCAACGGAGCACCGAACGTTTCCTTCTCGTGGAGTCGAAAAGATGGGGTACATATCAACTCCACAAATTCAACCAAGTACTCCATTACTGCTCGAATGGTATTTTTACACAACTTATTTTATTATATGCAATTATCATACATGTTGTATACATATGTTGCAAAGTACAACAAAGTTTTAGCTGGAAGTTAAAATTTAGTTCAATTTTGAATATGTTCGATATTCATGAGGAAACTCTTAAAACTACAAGGCAATTGCCTATTGTTATAGCAAATTCGTAGGAACATAATTGCAACATGGTAACTCATATAACATAAACTTACTTTTTGTATAAATGTAATACAAGAAAAAAAGGTAAATCTTGGTGAAGCTACGGTAAAATACCAAAACTTTTTTTTTGTTAAAATGCTTGCAAGGCTAACTAATTTAAGTACTCACTATATAAACCAAAACACTTTTAATGCAAACATAAAAACGATGCAGTTGATATTTGTTTCTGTGTTTTCAGTTGGACCGAATGAATTTTGAGTCCGTCCTGGAAGTAAGGGAGGTACAAAGTGGTGACTACGGACTGTACAACTGCTTGGCCCAGAACGAAATTGACTTGGACAGTCACGATGTCCAGTTGGACGTGACCTCTGTCCCTGACACGCCAGTTCGGTTCAGAGTGCTCAATTCTACGGACAATTCAATCTTCCTCACTTGGGATCCGGGCTTCAACGGTGGCTTTGAGCAGTCCTACAATATCATGTACTTTGAAATTGGTGCGGAGCCTAGAAAGTATGTGGATGTCCATCCCAAGGGTACTACGACCTTTGAGGTCACGGCCCTTCGCAGAGGAACTCTCTACGGGTTCAGAATCAAGGCCATGAACAAACTCGGAAATAGCAACTACACAACGGAGGACGTTCAATTTGAAACCACAAGTATGAATATTTTACATTTTTCAAAGCATTCTGCAAATAACTTGTGATAACATGATTTGAAATACAAGATTTCAGCATGAGAATTTACATACAATTATATGTACTAACCATATAAAACTTTGCTTCCACGCAGCTATACTTTACGCTCTTGCATTAGTTGACAACTATTCTTTCTATTCTTTACTTTAAATCACATTTTCTGTCCACAACATTCTTACTAATTTCAAATCTAGTGTAAAAAAACCGTAGTTTTCAAACAACTCGCTTACAAATTCACCTAAATAATTTTATATTTCAATTTGTGTTAATTTAAACGTAGATATTTGCGGCAGTAATTGGAATGATTTTTGTCATCAATCAGTGGCACACATTTCGAAAATAATTTCTTAGCCGTAACACATTACGTAAAATAAAGTTACATGAATCACATATTCAATGCGATAATAGCACTATTTCTTGCTTTCATTTTTTTGCCGCTTGTTTTCTTGAAAAAATTATTTAGTTAACTACCTAACTACTTTACCTAACTGTCATTTTCTGTTTCTTAACTTTTGTGGTGGTGGTTAAACCAAAAGGCATTGGACCCAATCCTTACACAACTAATCCTGACGACGACTTTTCAACTAACCCTTTCTCACGACTCGTAATCAGCGTCTTCATCTTGGTTGGGGCGACAATGCTTCTCATCAACGTCCTTCTAATTGCCTGTTTCATTAAAAGAAGATCTAAGAAGAGACTCTCCTCAGGTGAGAAACCATTTTAATTCTACATTTTTTCCAACAGTTCCTGGCGGAGATTTCAAATTCTCCAATTTACTCCATGGACGTCCTGACCTGCCAAAGCTCATCATTGTCTCAGCAAGCGTAGTTGGGACGCTTCTTCTGCTCCTCAACATTTTCATAATAAGTTATTTTCTTTACAAGAGAAAAAGACCAGGCAAATCCAAACAGGATGAGGGTACATTTCTTTATTATTATTATTTTTAACAGCCAAAATTCTGTTTTAGTTTTGTGGAATCAAAACATTGTTGCGTATTGTTTTTGATATCACAAAACCATACCTATGTAATTCACAAAAATATTACATCAAAAAATTCCATTGATTTGATAAGACCAACCTTAGGAAATAAGAATATGTCAGGCAATATTGCATAATTTAATCACTAGCTAGCACAAAAACTAGCCGCACAGCCCCAACAACTTGTATTTCAGAATAACCCACCGTTGCGATACAAAAGACAATTTTACGTGTCGACCCAGGTTGTGATAATATACATTTGCAAAGAAAGCTTCCATCAAGATCCATCGATTTCCAGGCTACTTTTGAAAAGTTTTCATGTAGTGTAATGTAGAGTAGTGCGAAATCATTTTTCCTTAAACAAAAGAGAATTTATGTTTGATTTCTTTTGATTTTTTTTTTACCATGAACTAGTTTTAAAGTACGGAATTCAAGAGAATGGGTTTTCTTTTGAATTGAGTGTAATTTGTGCAGAGGGAGTGGCGAATGGGTCCTAAAATTCCCATTTGGAGAGTAGGATAAGGCTGAAATTGAAATCATAAGAATTGAAATGAAATATTAGAAAGGCTTTCTCCACCTTGGAAAGAGAAGGGAGTGATAATGATGAAAGTAAAAGAAACCATTAATCAGAAGGAATGGAAGGGCAGAAGCCAATCGAACATGATTGGAGCCACAGTGCTTGCAGGCCCTTTGAACAAAAAACCATTTCTTTTCTATTTCTCACACTTCTCCGAATCTATCTCCGAAGGCGTGTCTGACGGAAGAGAAAATTGGAGAAATATTGATGTATGAGAAAGACAATAAATATTTATTATAATGGGAGAAAGTAGGGTGAAGATGAGAATCCAAATGGAGAAAAGTAGGCACTTATTGGGTCAATTTCTGATACTCATTTTTTCTCCTTTTCTTTCCTCACAAAAATTCCTTACTCCTCTCCTTCTACTCTAGATTGCTCCATTTAGAAATCTGAAAAAAGCTTAAAATTGTTCAAAAGTGTAAAACTTTTGTTTTTGTCAATTGTAGCGAGTGAGCAAGGGAGTAGTAAATCAGCGACCATCGAAATGTACGCTCCTAGTTCCTACAATGAGACTGTGGCCGGAGAAACGCTGTCTTCCATTTCAGAGAAGAGTGCAACCTACTCTCATGGAGAGCATCATGATGACTATGTTGTAAGAATTTCTAAAGATATAGTTATTATGTTATATTATTATATATATTATTATGAATGTCGTGAGCAATATTGATTTAAATGCTGTTATGGCTCAAGGAGGACGATGGAAAGGGGCATGGTGGAGCTTCTACCTATTTGGTGGACCACATCAACCACCATCACGCCTCGGCTTTTCCGTATGGTCGCGGTGGAACCATAGGTCTACGAGCTTCTACCCTACCACGACACCCAAAGAATCACACGCTAAGTGCCCTAGATAGGGGTGGCTACGCAGAGGATGACGGATATGTTGACTCTCTACGCAAAAACGTCTACAATCAAGGTAAATATTGCCATCGCTATGATTACAAAATTTTAGCTTTACTTGCAATTTTTAACGTTGTGTAACAAAAATACAACACCAACATCATCAGCAACACAAAAATTAATTTAAATTCCGCTACTTGCATTTTATTTTGAAGATGAACTAGTTGAATATTGTAATTGTTTCAATATAAACCTAGTACTAATACAAGCCAAGGATATATAATAAACCAGGAATAAACCACCAAACTTTAAATATTAGCTAGGATATGCCTCAAAAATTTGATATTGACCAAAAGCTAAATTTGCGGCAATCTATTTCCAAAAAAAATGACAGATTGTTAAACACAAAGGTTTACCTAGCCTATGGATTTACTCCTTTTAATTTATTACTTGGTATTAAAAGATATTGAAAGTGGAAATATATTGAATTGATATATGTTTTAAATAATTACTTTCAATTACAATTATTGAGATTGGTTTTGTTCACTTTCGCCCACAGAAACCCTAGAACGTGGTGAATTGCGTGGTCTAAGTTTGTAGCAAGCATTTTTTAAAAGTGTTTACTTAAAAGTTGTTTTTGAGAAACACAGCTACTGTCTTACATCAAGACTCTACATCACACCAAAATAGTACTTCAAATCTGTATAACTCGTTAAATACATCTTAATTAAATCGTGAGACAAACATTGTTGATGTTGTCTAGACCATCCTTGCAGAGCAAAATCATCTAAATTCCTTTAGTTCACACCGTAGGAATTTATAAATGAATAGAAATGTTGACTTTAGGAGTATTGAAGCCTAATGATTCCTATTCATCTCTCCTTTTCTTCCTTTCCTCTTGATTTCATTCATTCAAATAACAAATCTAGAGAAAGTGAATTCGAGAGTAGTTGAGCAACTTGAATACCAAGTGCTACATTGCCTCTGAATACGGAGTGCTACAAAATTTTCCAAATTTCTAAGACTTCTGCACCGAGACATTCTCATTCAACTTGGCAAGCATTTCTTTAGAGTTCTATTGCTGTTGCAACACGAATTTACTTTCTGTTACTTTGTGTAGATTCAGTTTTGTTTTCTATTAAGTTTTCAAAGGGAGTTTTTTTTTCTCAATATCATGTATGTTTAGAGCAGTTGAACGTGGTATAAACTCTTTTCTTTGTTTCACGCTTTCTCAATCACTTCTATGCTCCACAAAGACATTCAGACTGACTTTCATACTTCTTTTCTCTGAATACTCAATAGATTGTTTCTTAGCAATCGGTACAGGGAAAATTTGTATTCTGCAAAGTATGTCATAAATATAGCAAAGTTAATGAATTTCTTAAACTCCCCTAACCAAGCATTGTTGACGCATTGAATTACTTTACCATAAAACTTACAAATTTAAGCTAGAAGTATAATGTTTGAATATATAAATTTGTCCGCCTAAAACCAATTTCAAAGATGGAACCCAAACCCTTAAAAAGAATCCAATAAAAAGCCGTAACATTTACTTTCACTTGTATGTGCTTTTGCAATTCGGATTTTGTATATCATCAAAATAAAAAATACTGTTTACAATTTGACATGTTCAAAATACAAAATGTAAACTATGCTTTCCGTAGAACTTTTTTTAATGCGATCGATTTTAAAATCAGGAATTTCACCACCGACGACATTACGAGTTTTTTCTATAAGTGGTGTACCAATTATTCATATCAAAGTTAATCAGTTATGTGGATCTGTATTTTATGTTACCTGCGTATACTAGAATTTTTATGTAGAATGATTAATTTTTTTACTTTATTTCAGGTGATCCAATGGGTATGGGAATCTATGGAAGAACCACCCCGCGCCCCACCTCAAGCCGTCCACCCCAAGTCCCACCAATTCCAGAGCTTTATAATATTCCTCCGGAAGCCCGCTACATTTCATACCCACCACCAGCAGGGTTTGGAAGCCCCGTTCTGCCCAACGGGACCCTGCCCCACCTACCCACATCGAATTCAAACGAACTCCTCCATATCCACCACAATCAAAATGGACGCATCGGAGGGAGTAACGGAACCCTATCTCCTCACAGACACTCTGTGTTAACCACGTTTATACCTAACCCTAGTCCCAACCTAGAGCATGAAGGGCACCTTGTATAGAAGCACATGTATAAGTTAAACCAAATATAATTATTCTGGATTAATAGCCGTGTTATTTTAGAAAATAGACCTACACCTACCTCTTTGTCGGCGTAGATTTTTAGAAAGTAGATCTCATGTAAACAACGACAGAGCCTCTTTGTACCTCTCCGTAAATTTGAACAGCGAGATGTATGCATAACTTGGCGGACAGAAAACATGTTTTTTTTTTAATTTGGAAATATGCAAATCACCTCAGAATTTTCAATTCTCATCCAAATCTTTGAAATCTCGGTCACAAAAACTTTGCAAACAACGAAAACGTTGCCCCTTATGTATGTAGTACATAAAAATTAAAAATTCTTACTTTTTTGAATATTTTATTTGAAAGAAAAAATTTAATTTAAACTTCATCAATTAAAAATACATTTTGTGTTAAAAGCGTACATTTCAGGTTCACAAATTTTTAAAATATTATGGCTGTATGAAATATCAAATCCCAAATTAAGAAACTATGCAGTCTTGACCGACTTTAAATACTTTTAAAAAATGCAGCTGAGACGACAATAACTTGAATGTTAAATTGGATTTGTCATTTACATTGATATTTGCACCCAAGAGAATTTAGTACATTTAGTAATTGTTACTAATGTTTGTCGCCTTCATTTTTGTACTTTTAGGTTATGCTGCTTAGAGAGCATATTCGGCGAATTATTGATATGGTTTTCCTTGAGGTACACTTCAAATTTTTGTAAAAACGCTTAGAATATACCAAGGTGTGCCTTACTTGAGACTTGTTATGAGGGGGTATTTCTAGCAAAATTAGGTTATAACCGCCACTTGCTCTCTGCCCTTTATGTGGACTTCATTTATTTGAAAATGAAGGGAAATCGCCTTTGGTGTATAAATTCTGGTTTTGACAGGAGAAAGGAAATTTTCTTTATTTTCCTTCCAGACTGTTAACTCTATTTTCTTGACCCAGAGAAAATAGGAGGATTTTGAAGGGATCCAATTTTTATCTTTCTGTTTTCAAAGCGGTTTTCTAGGCTTTTCTGTGCGGAAGAAAAGGGTTTGAAGCAGGAGTTAAGATCTGGCGTCTTCTTTTTCCTTCCTTTTGATTGATTGTTACCCGCTTTCTTCCTCCAGATAAATAATGCATGAGAGTTTTTTTTCTGCGAGGATTTTCAGTCGAAAGGGGCAGTATTTTTAGCATAAAATTATTCTTTTTGCTTTAAAAAAAATTACACTTGGGAAAAACGAACAGTGTACACTTTTTGGCTGTTGTGAAAGAATATTTAAAAAAAACCTATCAATTCAAAATATGAAATTTCGAAAACGAACAAATTTTTACTCGGAGAACTGTAATTCATTTAGTTGCCGCAAATTTTTTTCTATTCTAGTCAGACTATTTTCATATGATATTCTGGATTTGACTCCTTATCTCCCCTCATACTTTTAGCAGATTTCGTATCAAGAAACAAGAGTTAATTAGTTTCGCTTGTTCATACTGTATAAAAAAATTGATTGTCATTAACCCGAAGCTGATCTCACAGTAATTTACGCATCCGATAAACTGCCCTCATAACTTATTGGTTGCATAAGAATTTTTCAATCTCAAAAAAATCGAATTGTACAGAACAATCATTAATTTATTTACAAATTTGAATGCGAATTATTTCAGTTGAGACAGAGAGTTAAGTAAATCTAATACACTTGTTTCAACCTATTTGCTTTAAAATTAGATACCAAATGAGCTTAGCTTGTCACTTGTTGCATAGTTATTGGGGAAAGTGGTGTTATTCAAATGAGATAAATATTTAATATTTTGGTGCGATTATGTTACTTGGAAATCAAATTAAGGGTTAGACAAAGCCGTGGAAGTAAATGTTAAAAATATTATTTAATTACAATTTTATAATATAGTTAGAATAGGTACATAGGATACGTAGCTCTCACCAAATGTAAAAGTCTCTTCCGCGCTTTTTGGAAAGAGCCTTAATTATTACATTAAATCTGATGAGTTAAGTTATAGGACTGAAATTTGTACTGTCGATGACTAAATTGTCTGTTTTGTGAAGTATATTCAAAAGGTTAAGCTACTAACCCACAAGAATCAGTTAAGGCGTAGCCCACATAAGAACATTCAGTTTATCGTCCGTATTCGAGAAATTGTAAAATTTAATATATCGATAAGAAAGATCGATCAATTGATTGATAACAAAGATTTTGGAAATGTTGAGAGGGTAAATTGAAGTCAAGTAAAATAAATAAAAGATACTAAGCAAAAACCGATATTTGTTTGAATATGTGAGCTATTCTATTCCATATTTTCTATTTTCTAGCCTTACTTATCTGATTTGATAATAAAGATGCTATCTGTGGGTAGGGAAACCGGCGTGAATTCGAAACTGAACAGAACAACTTTTATCGTTACTTTTATCTTAGTTGCATTGGAAACTGTAAATTGTGTGATACGCTAATTTCTGTAAAATTATATTTACGAAATATCAGAGGTAAGTTAATAATTATTTGACGTCTGTATGACAATTGAATATGCCATTTAAATTAATTTCAAGATCAATGCTCTCTTTTTTCTCCGAAAATTTTGTGTCGGCGTGAGTCGGTGTATAGGCCATTGTTCGGTAGATATGCAATATTAACTCGCCACCACCGGTATGTCAATCAATTCTCATAACGATTGAGGCAATGTGGCGATAACTTGACAAAACTGGAATAGAGGCGCTGGCTTAACACATCCAGCTTGTTGTATCAGTTAAACCCAAATTCGGTATTTACGTGTAAATTTTTTAAATTATTGATTAAAGAAAATACGACTATTTTTTTTATTGTTTTTTTTTGCTTGATGAAATAACCCTCAAACTCATATGTCCAACTTTGATTGTTTGACAGTTTATTTTACTTGTCATCTAGCAAATACAGCTATGAATTGTAATGTCTAATAATTAGTGCATCTTTGCTACTCATGTATTGCAATGTGCTAGTCATGCTACAATTTGAAGGCACCATTCGAATGTGTAGTGAAGCATGGAGGATTTGCATCCGTTATCAAGTAAACCGATTCCAACTGGCATTCCTTCCCATTGCAATCAAGACATGTGAGTAGTTTGCTAATTAAGTTCAATTAGTAAGTACTAATTATATTGAAATTTACCAAAGCGAGAGCCATTTCTGCTGTTATTGCAACCGTGTCATTTCCGAACTGATCCATGAAACAGTCTTCGTACTAGAAGCACAAATAAAATACTTCAAACCCATTTTTATGTGTAAAAATTTATATTTTTTACGCCAAATAAGTTTGAGTTTTGGAGTATGGGACCAGAACAAAGCTCAGAGTAGATATCTGTCGGATTGTTGATAAATACGTGAAATTCATTTTGCTGACAAGTCATCCAGTAGTCGGGCTGAAAGAGTTTGAAACTAATTTGAGTATATAAAAAATACACAAATTTGATCAAACAGCTAACATGTTTAGCAAAATCGTTTATAGTTACGTGGGCAGTTTTGTTGTGAAAGCAAAACAGGTTCGACACACTCTTTGAGGCGCTCGAAATGGCTCAAACCGCAAACGTTTTCCAGGATGAGCAAATTTGAGGCACGAGACGGAAAAATGAAGTTAGTGAAAGTGTCGTTGTTGACCAAACTTAAGCCATAGTCAATGTACTCTTGACCTGTGGGTTTTGGTACCCTTTGTAAGTGGTCAGCTTGAACGCAAATGGAGGCAGAACGTAAAACAAAAACAAAAATGAAGGATTCCATTTGCAATATTCTAATCGAGAGCTTATGGGCCTCAGGTAAATTTTGCCACTGCAATATGTTTGGAAACTGATAATATTAACAATACTTTATAGGAAATTTGGCAAATTTATCTGCGACCGCTCATCATTAACTAGCCTTAGGAATTTTAATGATTTTCAAATTCCCATTTTTGCTGCTAAAAATTGAAACTCCAAATTTGAATGAATCGGGGATTCCGAACAATTTTTTCCATTGAAGGTGAAGTAGGACGAATGATTTCAATTTTATTGTAATTATAAAGTTGCAGATTCCCTCGAGTTTTTGTTGCTTGCAGATGCTGAATTCTGGCAAAGATGACGCTTCAAATACTAAAACTAAAGTACAAAAGATATTATCGCTAAATTGCACTAATTGTTTTATATAACAAATAGTGTCAAACTGGAAAGAAATGTTCAGAAACAGTCAGCGTCAATTTTAAATTTTTGACCGAAAATAAAGTGCGTAGAAATTATGATATGTAATGTACAAACCCCCTTCAGGTCAAAAAATATTTGACCTTGACGTTTGACCCCATAGGGATTAACCTTACAAGCCCTATCTTCAAACTTAGTCAAAGGTCATTGGTGGAAATTTTGGTCACGCTGTGACATGTAGTATGTCCGTTTTTGCGTCCCAAAGGAGGGGCAGACACGAGGATCGCATAGGCCTAGGTTCAGGCTAAAAATTTTCCAACTTTTAGCCCATGCCAGGGCTTATATGATCACAAAGTTAGTCTGTCTGTTATTATGCCCGAGGCCCGCTATCGGACAAACAGTACGCCACATCGTGTCCAAATTTTAACACATGGCCCGTGGGAGAATATCCCTCAATCGCTTATTTGACATAAGGCGTAAGCTATAATCAACATGAATTGTACGTTACACATTTGTTACAGAATTTGAAAAAATTTAGTAATAGTAGCAAAGTAAATTGTAGAAGTTACAAAAAGTATTTGATGTAGTTCTTATAGTATGAAATTGGTTATAAAATAGACGCAGTATTTGGTAGTATATGTTCACTATATGGAGTATATGGTCACTCAAATTAAATGTCGTTTTAAAATAATTAGTATTAAAGTAAACCAAATTTTATAGTTGTTTTGACAACTTTCAAAATTACATTATAGGCAGAAGGATGACAGTGGTATGTTTACAGCCTCATAGGTAGGAAACAGGTAAATGTATAACGCTGGATTTAGACTTCGTTCCTTTTCCGTTCTTTTTCCACTTCATGAAGGGATTTTAGTGTTATTTTGCATCTCTGTCTGAAAATTTGGCTTAGTTGCTTTGGCATTTTTAAATAACAACACTATTATCCCTGCACAAAAAGGAACAGGAACGGAAAAGGAACGAAGTCTAAATCCAGCGTAAGGGTTAAATTCAGTATAGTATAAGATGTAATATTAAACTTAAACTCCGTTTAAAAGTTTTGGTGAGACTTGACCGTGGAACTTGTTGAGCTTTGATTCAGCAGACGCTGTGCACGCCGTTTTGGTGGCTACTAGTTACGTACATTGGTGGCGTAGCCGGGAAAAAGATTATGCGTGTTTTGTTGCTTTCTGCCGGCTTGTGCATGTGAATCATTCTATTTGCGAGGCGGAAAAACCGGACGAAGATTGTCTGGAAGTGAGTCCTATGAAATTGAGAGGGATTAATCCTTGCTTGTGAAGACTCAAGAGGTTAAGTATTTACAAATTGCGTTGATGTATTGGCTTTTCGGAGAATAGGAGGGCTAAGTTTGGCGATGAGCCTGATCGTACCACCTAATCACGATATTCATGCCAAAGAACTGTAAAAAGGTACCTGTCAAAATGCACTCTTCAAACTTTTTATACACAATTGTGCACAATTTTGAAACGATTCTGAACATATTGAAAAGTTTTGTGACAGTTGTCTAAGAAATGGTTAGTTTACACGTATTTTTTTTTTCAAAATTGTTCATATGGTTCATCAAGACATCAATTCATGTCATCGTATTTACTGTGTAAATTGACAAAATTAAATATGTTCAAGGGCCTCAAACTTAGGTAACTGTAATTGGACTCGAGTCTCAATTCTGGCCGAGTCAGCAGGAACCGTACTCGAGGCCGCTCCTAAACTTAATGGTAAAACAATACTAGTTTGGTAAAGGTAAAGGAGCGTTAATTCGTATTCCGCAAAGCGGCTGGTCAACAAGTAAAGGAGAGGGTAGCCATATAGAAGGATCAGGACTCATTAGCATAGAAGTTGTCATCAAGCAGACACTACAGACTCTCCGTAACATTCCTCTGTTTTAGGACCCAGAGCTCAAGGACACCAACCTGACGTGTGGGACGGCCATAGCTTTTGCTTGATAACGGCAGGTGACACTATGCATATGAGGGTAGTTTTCTCAACTCTGGCAGACTATTGGGACCCTATTATATAATTTCCATATATGTCTGTGTATGCCTAATAACGGATATACTGGCATACAGATGGTCAGTGGCGAGGCAATTTCTTTTAAAAAGGAAACAAACAGTGAAGACTTTTTTATGGCTGATTGTGGCTGATTGAGGCTGATTGAGAACAACCGTTCTCAAGCTGGCTAGTGGAGAGAAACGGTCTCTCAACTGTACCAATACCACCAACTCAAAACAATACTAGTTTAGAGGCAATTGAAGTCCGCGGTATCACATTTGGAAAACATCGTGTTCAATTTTGCAAAACAAACTGATTTCTTGCATATATTTGCCACTGACTCTGAATCTTCGATCACCGTCATGCTAGGCAAACATGAGGTATTGCCTGAAGTATTTCACTTTGGTTAGACCCCAGCAAATGCGCTTGCTAGGGCTCAGTGTGTTAGCGCTTTTACGCATGATCCTATCACCAAAAAAACAAGAAACAGCATAAATATTTACCAAGTTTGGTGACTTAGTGGTCAGCGTTAGCCTTTTAGGGTGTCCGTAACAAAGGATCCCGAATCTATTTGCTAGATAACCAAATACCACACCCATTGTTGTTACTAACAAATTTACATTTGACGATCCTAGAACAAAAGAAACATATTTTTACTTCATATAGATAAGTAGTGATGCCAATTTTCGGCTTTTATTCCAGATTTGAAACAAAAGCAGCAATATTATTAAATAAGCCAGTTATGGGTTCTCATGGTATACATTAAATGATCACAAACCTTTTCATTTATTAACAAGTTCTGATACATTCAAATTAAAAAAGAACTACGGAAATGAATATTTCACTTCCAGCTGTTTTCTGTTTCTTTTGGAGGCTTGTATTTGTTTTTGAGTGTGTGAAATATCCAAGCAAATTTAATCAGTAGTTTTGTAAATAAAAATTAATCCGAATACAAAATTTTCTTCCAAATATTTGGGCAGAGCATTGAAGCTTAATTATTGAAAAATATATATTTTCTTACATGGCATTCTTTCCTACACATGGAAAATTGAGAATACAAGTTCTAAGTATAGAGTCCCGACAAAGATATTAATGTTAGTTGTTAAAATGAACAAGGTGCAAGCAAACTAGCAGAACTTGACGTCCAAAAATCTGACACTATTTCTTTGCTATTCTAGTTTCCTATAAGCAAATTATTTTTATTGAACAGTTTTTTAAAGCAATTGCTTTTAATTCTTAGGGTAGATCAGCCAGCTTTCTAGATCGTGGCTAATTTCTCGGAATAACACGAATGTATATTCCGTTTTGTGGCTTAAATCCCATATTTGTTCTAAATTTAAGGGGAATTTGTGTTTTGCGAGAAGGCTCAAGTTTGTAGTTCAGAAGCAAATGAGCAATTCCTGCTTTGGCTTCTGCCGTGGCATATCTAGAAGCAATGCAAATCCTCGGACCAGCACCTGCAATTTACAAGGACAGATTAATTTTTCCTATTCCAACAATAACAACAATATTCAAATTGAGCGCTTACCAAATGGGAGAAACGTGTAGTTGGGCCTTTTTGCCTTATTTTCCGGACTGAATCGTTCGGGATCAAATACTTCAGGGTTGGGATAATATCCTGAAAAAAAATTTTAATACTATTAATGGAGCCAAATTTTCAAAAAATTCAAAATTATATTGCGCTTTATGTTAATATTAAATATTTGCTTACGCTCATCGTGATGAAGCCCATAAACCGGAACAAGTACCATGATATCCTTGGGAACAGTTCTATCAGGATTTGGAAATGTATATGGCTTTGTAATCATTCTTTCCAGTCGAGTACTTGAGGGCCACTTTCGAAGGGCCTCATTAATTACCTTAAGAATTATATTTAAAACAACAGAAAAAATTTAATTAAAAAGTGGTATTACTAATTAGCTAATTTTTAATATGGAGTAAATAAAATTCACCTTGTCCAAATATTCTGCATTCATAACAATATCGTAGCTAAGCTCGCCATTATTAGCTTCAACTGCTTTTGTTAGCTCTTCATAAAGAGTGTCCTGTATCTTCTGATTCAATGAGATTTCATAACAACACATGCGCATGAGCACTTCAAGCCCACTGAATCCTCCGAAAAAGAAGAGAATGCTTTGAGCCAGTACCAAATCTTCTGTTAATTTTACTTTTTTGACAGTTCCTTTAATTTCAGTATCTTTGTCAAATGCCTTTAAGTCTTCGGCAGTTTTAGCTTGAGTAGGAAATGCAGCAGGGTCCCGACAGTCCATTAGCAGTTGCAAAAAGTCTTCCCGTCGCTCACCAGTCTCCTCCCTGTGCTTAATGGTGTTTCGAACGATGTTGACAAAGAAGTTTGTGTTATCCTGATCCGTGACGGGAACTCGAAGTAGACGGAAAATTTGCGGGAAATACAAGGAAATTACATGTTTCAACTGTGCCATTTTACTGGCATACCGATCTTGAAATTTGAGGGCACACTTAGTAAATTCCGAGTCTTGTGCTGCAAAACTATCCGGGTTAAGGCCGAAGGCGGCGGATGCAATAACGTCCATGGTAAACCGCGTCATTACATCAGAAAAGTCAATGTCGTTTGTTTTTTGAATTTTCTTCTGAATGTATTCGGACATCTTATGAGACGAATCCGTGAACAAGGGATACATTTTTCGGAGTTTTCCTGTAGTAAAAGTGGGACTCAACGTTGACCTCAAGTCTTTCCAAGCTTGACCTTTGGTGTTGTTTAAAATTTTAGCAAAGAGGTGATCCGTATTTTCCAAATTGGCTGAGCGGCGATCGACGAAGCTATCAAAATCCTTAACCTGTTAGAATATCAGAGATTAGTTCAAGAGTGTCATAATTTATTGAGTAGAATTTATTTCTAGAAAACCATAGATTTTTATGTTACTCCACAAGTAATCAACATTACTTAAGTAATTTAAAGTCATGTAAATTTTATGTTATACTTGCTCACTTACCAACACATGCTTGATTAGTTCTGGGTCCATTATATAGACGAACGGCGTATTGTGCTCGTTTAGGCCTACATAGCTCTTGAATCCTTCTTTCCTAATTTTGTTGTAAATTTTACCTTCAGCAACATGAACCCCTTCTTCATTTCGCAAAAGTTCCCATCCAGGTTCCAAATTTGAAGTGTCGCAGAACGGCACATTCCGATCCTCCCAGTATGTATTCTTAAGGAGCTTCTTGCCCTTGCCACGCCCAATCACAAGCCAACTTATAATTGCCAACAATGGCACCATCAATGCCCAAAATATCATTCTGCTTCTTAAACCCTAGTGGTGTTGGTAGAGCTCGGCAAGCTTTCGTTTGATACAAACCTTGGAAACGGAGTGAAAGAGCAAAAATCATTTTATCCATGGTAACTCAGAACACCTCATGGTAGCACGTTTTCTGGAAAACCGGTTTCATTTGGGTTAAGGAGTTACATAAAAAGTAAAAAGCCATGTTAGGGATAGTAGAAGAATGGCCCAAAAATTCAAAGTTAGTTGAAATACCTGCTATTCAGGGGTTTTTGAATAAAGAACTTGTTTTATGAAAGTACTGAAAACAAGTTCCAGAACCAGGAATGTCTTCGCTTCATAGCAATGCGAGTGTTGCTAATTTGAAAGATTTATTCAACAGACTAGAATAAATTAGCTGTTGCATTTGTTTTAAGAATTCAAAAGTAGGCAACGAAGCTTTGAAGATACCAACTTGAATGATTTTAGAGTTATAATTTTTTAAAATATTTACATACGATATCAAAAGACAAAAAAACATTCATTGAAAATTAAAAAATTAGAATAAATTAAAATAAAAAATTTGATTTAAAAAAGAAAATGTATTCAGACAGCAATGCCAAGTGTCACTTAACATAGAAAGGCTAAAGATTTCAATCAAGCTTTCCTAATAACTGCCAACGGACGCAAATTCAATGCAATCCGTTAGTCATTTCAACAAAAAATATGCAAACCATTTCGGGGTTATTAGATGCTTCTTTTAATGTATTGTGAGGAGGTCGGGTGATTTCGACTATTATAATATTCAAGTTTTCAATATTTAAAAACCGTAAATATCAATTTAAACTCATTTTATTGATATATCGCGAACACAAGATCAATATGCTAACATTGTTGTGTTAGTAAGAGGAAAGGAGAGTAAAATTTTACAGAATACCGTGACATGAGTCAATAGTTATCCTAAGAAACCCTACGGCTTATTTAAATAAAAAATTTAAGAATCGTGTTATCGGGTATTGGTTGCACTAAATCTTTTTCAAAACTATTTCATAAATTAAACGTAATCTTTAAAATCTTTTCTAGATTCTGAAATGTATTTTCATCCGCCAGGAGAGTTGCGAAAGTTCCACTTCCAATTAGAACGGATTTTTATTGCATTTAATTCTCCTTTAATTTTGGAGATGTGCTTCCAATCACACATTGTTGTCCGGATAAGATATAAGGTTTACAATAGGGTGGGCATTTATAAGGAAAATATTGCGGTTGAAGCGAGTTAGGCACTCATTTTTTAAATGGGTATACAGAACCACTTTGGGTTTCTTTTAAATTCAGTCCCATTGGGTTTGTCATTTTGGCCTTTACCTGTTTAGGTTAGAAATGCTATGCTTCAATAGTTAAGTATCAATTAAACACAATAAGCCCCTACTAGGCAAAAGGATATTCATAATAATTTATACGTCGTAACGTCGACCATTAAAGTAGCTTCGCTTTTTTGGCGCTTTTATTTTGCGCATGTAAGATGTATTTTTTGTGGTATTAAGTTTACAAATTTTAAAAAAGCTTAGATTTGTACATATGGTTTAGAATACAAATGGCAAATAAAGTACGCAGGCAACAATATAATTATATAGGCATATGATTGATTTAATTACAGTTTGTTCGAATCAGACTGGGATTGATCCGTCCTGTATTTCGTATAATCCACCACTGTTGGATAATCTATATTTTTCCATTAATTCTACATCGACGCTCAATGCCGTCATAACTAAACCATGGACTTCGAAGACCCTCTCTACTACTCCTGCACGGTTTGAATTTGAGTAACAGTGCAATTCCTTGAGAACTGGGCTCTTTCGCAGTTGTTCCAAAATTTTATCAGCAAATCGCCTATTTATGTTTAAAAAACAATTGTTTTTTTGTTGCAGCTTAGTAATACTGAATATGTACTCACGATGTTTCAAGCCAATTCCTGAGCTTCTCAATTTGAGGGATATGGAAACTTATTCCGAGAAAGTTACAAATGTCTTTGGTGAAACAGAGACAGTTCCTTGTACTGACGTTGTAGCTGTCCTTTCTATTGAAATAAATTGATGCTTTAGAAATTGTTTTAAAAAACTAATGATAAAATTATTTAGTAGCAAAAAGTTTAGGTGGAAATAATTCAACCTCTTCACCTAATTTATGGGCTGGAGCTAAGGTTAAAAATGTAGTATAAAAATAAAGACAGATAAATAATCTAAATGTTTTGCATAAAGTTGCTCACCCATAATCAGTTGTTGCTTGTAGATTGCACCACTCTTCCAATTCCAATGCTGTCCGATCTGATAGTTGGTACTTATTATCAGATGACTTGGACTGGAGTATTTTATAATGCTTTGCCTAATACTCACAAACTTGTAATTGAATTGTTAATTTTAGTATTTTAAATTAATACCATTTGCTTGCTGATCTCAACTCCTGTTTGATTGAAATGATACAACCTGTTGTGCACAATTACGCCTGCGTGGAGGTACTTTGGTGGTAAACCAACGGTACTTACCAAGGTTCCAGTCACATCTGTCAAATGATTCGCAAATATTCAAATTATGTGTAATAATTCGTTTGTTTACATACTTAGATTCAAAAACAAATTGAAAAGTAATAAGGTCTATGCATATAATAATGTATTTTACCAGAAACTTGGAAAAGTTCATATCCAACAATAAATGCAACGTAACGCCTGGAAGACGGCGGGGTATAGTTTGCTGAAGCCATGATTTTTTTCAATGCGCAACTGAAAAATTAGTAGACTTGTTGAGGATTCGCTTTTGTTACTACAATTATCAATTGCACAAATTCAATGTCTTTCTTGATAAATGTATGCCCCACACCAAATACCGCTAACAACAAATAAGATAAATTGGTAACTTTGAGTTAAGTGTGAAATTTTGGCACTTCGAAACTAGTGACAGATTGATAACCTCAATTTCTGACACATTATAACCATCCAGACTATATAGCGTCAATGGAAAAGTAAATGAATAGCACTTAAAGATAAGGCAATCTTGTGCATTCGGTGTGTTTTTGTATTGCAATAACCACTGACCATAAATTCATACGCTTTGAGTTCACCAACAACAATTTTGTCACGCAAACCTTCTGTTTTCTTCAAATACATTTTCATACGTTTCGATATAAGTTAACACATATTGAAATTCGAGCAATGGCTAGTAATTGTGCTCAGTCTGAAATACTTCAAGACATGAAAACGGAATTTTATTTGTTGGATTTTACGCCCGACAACCAAGTTCCATATCCTCATTTGTATATCAATATAACGCGCCCAGATGGAGCCGTTAGGGTTTTTACTTACAAATGGTAAGTAATACTTCTTATAAACCTGCGCAATGTTTATGCAAGTTACATTCTTTTCAAGGATTCTCAAGCATTCTGGATTATGTCAATTCAGAGTGAATAATCTAATTATAACTTTTAAATCAAAGTCTTTAAGAAGTTCCTTGCTAATTAATGTTTAATAGCATAGAGATTTACAATGCCAAATTCCTTCAAAGGACACATCGCGTTCATAATATTTTCTTATGAATATGGCTGAAAGTAAGATTAGTTGGCTCAACACGTTGATTTTTGCATAAGTTAGCTGGAAATTAAGCACAACATAAATGTGAGCTCAATATACCAAATTCCTGAATACAACAATTTGATGAGTTTCATTTAGAACTGTTCAATTTCATTAAACTGATAAAATGTTAGTTCAATGACAAAAACATTATACAAGTCGAAAGTTAAAATCAATAATTTTTATTTTTAATTCAATTTGTGTTCTGCAGGAGAAAAATCGACGAAGCTGCACGAAAGACGGAAATACAAATTCAAACCATTGAAAACGACGAAATTGGTCCTGGAAAAATGATGACAATTGATAATACACCTTTTTCTTTTGGTGGTTTCGGGGATGTATTTAAAGCAAAAACAAATCGTGGGCTTGATGTCGTTGTCAAGAAGCCGAAGTGTCCTAATCGGGACTTGCTTGCGGAAGCTACTTCCGCTATTTACTTTGAAGCAGCAATTACATCCGCTTTACGACATCCTAATATCATTGACCTTATAACTATTATTCCTCAACCCAGGAACCCACCGTGGCTTGTCTACTGGTACTACAAAAATGGTAGTTTAGCCAAATTTTTGCCCCGAGAGGATGATGAGGAACCAATTTGCGACAAGGTAAACTTTGAATTTCCAAATTTAAACTTACTTACCCGCGCTTTGGCGCTTTTATACATGAAACGTTAAAACTATTTACGAAAAAACAACGCATTTGTTTTTTTATATGATAGGTAATGATTAAATTTAGGTGAAACTGAGCTTGACCACCGACATCGCTGAAGGAATGAACTATTTACATGAAAACTACTGTATCCATCGTGACCTCAACTTGCGTAATATTTTGGTTGACAATGAGAATCGAGCAATTATTGCTGACTTCGGACTTGCTACATTTCTTGATGGAACCCCGTCTGTCTACACAACGGTAAGTTAAAGAAATCATTCATTTCTAATTTAGATTACAAACGCTGACAAAATTGTAACCAAAGTAATTTCGTTAGGAATAAGCATAGAATTGTTCGGTATGTAGTGGTCATTGCTAAATCACGGTGTATCATTGTAATTGAACTGTTAATTATAATTGTCGATTTTGAGTTCG
Organism: Bilobella aurantiaca; assembly: GCA_021029175.1. Classification (NCBI taxonomy): domain Eukaryota; kingdom Metazoa; phylum Arthropoda; class Collembola; order Poduromorpha; family Neanuridae; genus Bilobella; species Bilobella aurantiaca. The sequence goes on along the minus strand of VYYI01000324.1, from coordinate 8,171 downwards.
TTTGAGCAACATTTACTCACTGAATTTTGCAGTCATTATGATCATTTTCGTATCATCTTGCTGTGCAGCCTTACAAAAAAGGTAAGGGCACCCCACAAGATCAGAGACAAGACAAATTCTTAAGAGTAAAACTAATAGCCAAGACTTTTTTGCCGCTAATCCGGGACTCACGTTTTCAGGCTGCCTATTTGATAGTGACGGTCTAAATTGTTTAGTTCTAAACACAAAACAACTCATGACAAAAAGTTGTATTTAAAACTTTGACTATTTGAAATATAGTATAGTAAATATTTGGATATTTGTTGTCGAGTTGCAGTTTCCGGAAGATACTGGCCAAAATGGTGAAAACTTCCGACGTGTTGCATACACACTTTATTATTGCGCACCGGAAGTGCTACCAATTTATACAAAGAACTTTAATATGGATCCAGTTGAATCCGCAAGGAGGCGTGGCCTCGTCATCAAGAAATTGCTTAAAGACAATGACTTTAGTGACTACGAGAAGGCACAACTATACGAGGCAAAAAAGGTAAACAAATTTTGTAACTTGATATATAAAGAAATTTGAATTGCCTTATGATTAAGTTGTTTGTTACGATGTTGCAGATCATGGAGTCTCCAGATATGGAAGCTCCTGCAAGTGTGGGGGCTCCGGTGCCTGAGGGTTGCTATGGTTTCAAGTCTGATGTTTGGTCGTTTGGTGTTGTAACACACCAAATATGGACTGGAGCCGTCCATGACCCTTATTCCAATACGGCCAACGAGAATGAAATGAGCATTGAGGTAACAATATACTTTTACTAACTTATTATTAATTTTAAGTTATGGCGGCACTGATTGGTTTAAAACTTAACCTGTTAGGTTATATTTCACATATTTATGTCAGAAATCCATTTTAAGTGAACTAGTTTGATAGCTCGTTCACTTGAAATTAAGCTTTTTAAAAAAAATTCTGATATTTGAGCAATACAAATAATTAAGATTTTTTAAGGTGTTAAAACTGTCCGCAGCTTCTAAATAACAGTTTTTTTTTATATATTTTAACAACCAAACTTCTAAAACTATAAGGTTGAAGATGTATTTAAAATTAACTATTTATGCTGCAAATTTCGTTCATTGTAAAATTTAAAGACTGTTACAGGGTTTACGCGAGCTAATCAGGAGTTATAAGCAGAACTCAGAGACAACGAATCCTTGCTCTTTCGGTAACTACATTGTATTTTCCACAATTTACTAATTACTTCAGCTTCGTAATATTGAACAACTCAATTGAGTGATCAATAATTGAATATATAGTTCCTCTTAACGAGAAACACAAAGAAGTCACTGGGCTACTCATGAACATATTTCAAGTAAAAACTAGCAAACGGCCTAGTTTCAATGAGATACTGAAGAGGTTGAAGGAATTGAAAATTTAAGGTTTACTAAACTACAGGGTGGTAAACATAGCTTCTAGAATGTTCTAAAGCAATATATCAATGAGTACAATATTTGTGAGGAATACTAATCCAATTAAACCTAACATAATTTAAATTGTTATAGTATTAGTATAGTGCCCAATGTTTACTGGGTGAACCGGAGTAAGATTTTTGGAAATTAAAAGATCACCAACCTGACCGGCAGACTATTAAGCATGCAATAGCTCTAAATTAACTTCTTTTAAATGATCCTCAACTTTTTTATCAAATAGAGCTAAAGATAGTCTTCAAAAAATCATGTCATGTCGTATCGAAAAACAATACCTAATAAATTATATATTGCATTACTTGAAAGTAAAAACACAACAATTGTTGCGTCGTAAGCTTAACTTTAAGTAAATTAATACGCCATCTGCCGTCTCCACTGGACCGTTGGGTTCAGTGGAGACGGAGTGGCAGTTGAGGGAAAAAAGAGTAGTAAGCAAGAAGGAAGATGAAGTTAAAAGTCATTCTTTTTTTTTGTAAAAGGATAAGTTAATTAACTTTATTGGAACAAGTAATTAAAGTAACAAATTAAATAATTAGTACTTACTACTTCAATTTTTCGCGTAAAAAATAAAAGGAAAAGTTAATTGTGAATGAAAGTTTAAATACTTAAGACTAATTTTTAACTGCTTTGTAATTAGAATTTCACTTGCACCAGAAAGAAAAATCCACAATACCTTAAATGTTTTGTAGAACCGTGACGAAAGTTTTAATTTGAAAATCGTGACATAAACAAAAACACAGGTTAAATTAAAATTGAGTTTTTTTCAATGTATTGACAATTTCAAACCTTGTTTTCTAAAGGGTCTATAATCTGTTGATGTAAAATTATCATAAAACTTATTCAGACTCTTTGTACATATATTTTAATAAAATATCATCTTTAAGTTTTCAAATCAAATTCGAATTAAAATGACAAATTCCATCTTCTGCAACACAGAATTTGTTTTAATTTCTGTAAGATGTCATTATTTCCGTATAATAATCCGTATATTATATGTTAGATCCTATATTATATGATCCATCCGGATCACCAGTCTTCAACACTAACAGATTTGGAGCACTTTCCATTAACTGCTTTAAATGTACCCGAGGGACACTTTTTGTCAACGGAAGGACTTATTATTCGTCTTCCCAACTGCGGCAGTTCTGTTGTAGAATTGGTTTGATTCCTTAGGACTGAAACACTTACTCTGTCATACTTGACTGGATTTCCTTCGGAAGTTCCATGAATGGCAGATAGCAGCAAAAAAATTACAACTGCGTGCCTCATCGCAAGATTCCTGGCGCTTACTGTAAGAAATTGTCTATATTAGTATTTGCTTAATCATTAGAATCTAAAGATATGAATCTGTTACCGTAAAGAATAACTTCTAATTTATTATCCGAGAGTCTCAAATTAGAAAATACGATGGCAGGAGATGAGTTTAAAACGTAATTTTTCAAACTTAGCAAAACTCCTCCTCCTTGAAACCTCCGTTCAATTTGTAGGCAAACTGAAGTAATAAATTTAAGAACTGATTCAAAGCAAATGTTTAATTTGAAAAAAAAAATACAAAATTGTAATTTTATAATTTCCAACTTTAGAAACTTAATTGGTTGTTAGCACAAACCGGAGATATTTTTTGTAATTCGAGGAACTCCAAAAATATTAACAATAGTAGTGGATGATGAGATTTTAAGCCTGACTAGTTAAACCTGTATAGTAGGCAAGAACAGAAAGACAAAAGTTTCCTCTTTAAAACTGTGGGCCGTAAATCAATTAAGGGGATAGCTAAACCGGTTCTAACTAGTTAATAACTTAAGATAAATAAAACAAAAATTCAAATTTTTGCTACCTGACCATTTTACTACGCTTTATTTTCATGAATCTGCCAAGTTAAAATTCACAAATTCTAGTCTTCTGAATAACATGAAAATGTTCAACATCGAAATGATGACAAAAAATAACTTCTTATGAAATCCCTACTCTTCTTGGACAACTAAACACTCACCTACAATGACAGTGCTAGTGATAAGCATAGTCTTTATATTAAGTCTAAATTTTAAAACGTATTTTATACTAGTCAAAGAACCTCATTTTAGGACAGGCTTGTTATAAAACCAAACACAAATTAAGTTGCAAGAAAATTTTAATTAACTGCGTTTGCACAGCTCTAATGGTGACACCCATTTCCTAGCAGTCCGATTCTTAGCTAATAGCTAAACCAGGCTTGCTACTGTTTGGTTTTAGGTAACCAACTATAAATACAAAATAATACGGTTCTGTCAACTTGACAAAGTTTGGCGTCAGTAGAAAATATGAGAAGAGTGCTTTAAATTATGCATTGCAGCATGAAATATAGAAAATGGTTTGTTCAATTTAACCATACAATCATTGTAACCGGCAAATTTCTAGAAAAAAAACCTACAGTGTGGTAACCTTTCCAAGGCCGGCTTGATCCTCACATAAACATTACCTTTACTCTTGTAACTTAATTTAAATATTTAAAATTAGACTAGATTACTTTATCTTTTCAAAACTCTTTAACCGTAAAATATTACCGTATTCCCTAGTGCACATTTAAAAGAAAACAAAATACTTAACAAAATACTGTGAAGAAAAATTTCCATGTATTCCACGAAAATAAATCATAGACGACGTAGAATTTATTAAAATTTTAAGTAATCCAAACTAATCGGCACACTGTTATAATTCCTATGTAGTTTGGTGTATCCAATATTGTGCTGGGTCAGTGCAATTACATACTTCCTGCGTTACAAATTGAGGCGAGCTCTCGTCTCCAGAACTTAGGCAGTATTTAGTACCTCGTGATTTGATTTGGGACTTATTGGTAGTCTGAAATAAATGGTTTAGATTTAACTTTGGATTCTGATTAAATTATTGGATGTACAAACATCATACCGTATTTGTTATGGTTATAAAATTTTGATTGGAAGCAAAAGTACAATTTTCAAGAGTAACGCTTCCATAGTTGTTTGTGTCGAGCCAGTTCGCTTGCAAGCACAATGCAGTATTTGGAAATGAAATTACAAATGGATTGCGTCCTGCGTTGCCCTATATAAAAATTAACCAAACAATGAAATATATCAATCGTGAAAAAATGGAAATCAAGTTTAATCTCTAATTAGTTATTGGATAATTGAGTTCCACATTGTTGTTAGTAGTGACCAATTTTGTTCTTTCTTTTATTTACATATGCACACTTGCAATGTCTTTATTCGTGTTTTCTAAATGAAATAAACAGTTTGTTGCAGGATGTTATAACTTACATTCCACTTTGGTAGCCCCGAAATTCGCTGCAATTGTAGGTCTTGTGTAGGATCGCAAGTGCTTAATGTTATATTGCTACCAGTAGTCCCACCCTGCAATCGCCCCATGCAAGTGTTATTATAGAACGCGTTGGAAATTGTCTCAATGTTGGACTGTTTTGGCAGTATTCGAATGTCGGCACAATCACGATATGTCTGTTGTATGCTGCAAATCCCTTCTGTTGTGTTGTATTCGGGAGGACAGCTATAGTATGTGTCACCTAGAATGGTATAAATTATCATGAATCGAAATTTATCTAACTAGTAAATTGTAAAAATAAGATTTTTTTTTCATAAAAACATCATTTTGCTAACAAAAGGTAATCTGTACTGTAATCGGACTGTTTTAAAAGAACTAACAGAGCATTTGTTGGAAAAGCGTAGTAACTAACAGAGAATAAATAAAGCTTTTCCTTAAATAAAACATTTAAGGTGTGTGAATTTTTACTAAACTCCCAAGCCTAGCTTTGCTTAGATTTTGTATTTTGTTATTCTTTCAAAAAATTGATTAAAGAATTCAACGTTAAATTGATAGAAGCATAAAATTAAAACCCCGTTAGCGACTGGCAAATGTTATCAAACTTACTTCTTCCCATTCGGTAATGCATCTGCATTACGCAGTTCTCGCAAATAATATCTTCAGGAATTTTTACCCAAACATCCAGTTCAAATTGGTAATAAGAGATGTTGATATTGATCCTTGTGTCGTTTAAGTAATAATTAACCGTATCTTCGACCTCTAAATGTAGTAGGTGTTGGTCAAAGCATGTTTGATTATCAACTTCCAAACTGGAATTACTGCAAATCCGCAGTTCAATGAAACCATTTTGACCATAAATTATATTGAGTCGGACTAGGCCCAACTCTCCTTGAACATACGCCGCCTTAGGCCCAGGGAATTGAATGTAGTACATTCCACCAAATTCATTTCTGCGTGGGGTGGTGTCGTTTGGATAATTTCCGCACACGCCGCAGTAAGCCAAAGCGGGGTCCTCTGGTTGGTAGTATATATTGCTGTTCATGGTGTAAATATCTAAACATTATTCAAAACATTATACACGGGTACTTTTTGCAAAATGCCTTATTTTATGGACATTTATTATTATATTTATTATATTAGGTTATTTAGTGCATTGTAGTTTCAAGCAGGTGTAGGATTTGGTTTAAGGTTTACGTTTCTATCCATATTTTTTTATAATCTTTTCATAGTAAACTAGCAAAAACCTGAGTAAACCATTTTTTTTGTTTTGGAGGTTAGTTTTCGATTCCAGTAAAATTTCCAATTCAATGACCATCAATGCGTGTTGGTTTTGGTTTTCAAGTGCAGCTGTGATTTTGAAATGCAAATGCATGTATCGTTTATTTGACATTAGGCATAAGCCATAATCAACACAAATTGCAGGTCACATGTGTTACAGAATGTTTAAGTTATTAGTAGTAATTGTGTAAGTTGTGAGTATAAGTAGATAGATAAATAGCCAAAGATAGCATAAGTCCAATTGAGTTCTGTTAGAATCAAATGAAAAGTTTTGAAATGCAAATGCAGTTGTAGCTTTCATATGAAATTGCTAAACACGGAGGGACGCATTTAGAAAAAAGACAATTACCGTGAAGAATTAGAAACTGGCTTTGTAATGCAGAAATTGCAGGAACCTGTTTTAATTTTGATTTAATTAACTACTAAAAAGTAATTGAGGAATATTTGACATTCCAACCAAACCTCTCATAAACTACCTTGCCTATACTCCGGATTTGGTTATTGAAGCTTACAAGTTATCTCGGGTATAGTAAACTCGCATGCAATAAAACTTCTGGTAAAGTAAACTTGAAATTTAATAAACTCGCATGTAATAAAACTTCGGATAAAGTAAACCTCTGATATAGTAAACAATCAATATGGTGTAAGTCGGATAGAATAAACTTCGGACATATTAAACCTCGAATTTGGTAATGTTCGGATAGAGTAAACAGTATATGATGATTGATGATACTTCGGACATACTTAGCTCATATATAACGTAATCTTGGATAAGGGAGGCGTGACTGAAGTTGGAGTTACAATACAGGGAGTCCTCTTTACTTTCGTGAATGGGTAGAAGGGTGACCACAAATTAGGTGTGGGGAGGACTTCGTTTGGTATGTCATGAAAAACGTGCCGGGTCTCTAATGTAGGATTTACGGTAAAAATGGTATGTCATTAAATAGGTGAAGAGCCTCTAATGGCATTTACGGAAATTTTTTAAGCCATTAAAAAGCTGCTGGGCCACTAATGTTATGGCATTAAATTCGTGCTAGACCTCAAATAGTTTTTTTTTTATAAATAGTTATTTCACCCAGATTAGGTATTTTATCTAGCAGATAAAGTGCGGTTTCTTGCGATTTTTTACTCTGCTTTACTTCGTAGCAGAGTGGACCAAGATATATTGTCAAATTGAACAATTTTGCCAATTATAATTGGAAGTGAAGGGCATCAGAATTTGAGTTAAAACAATATAAACAAAATGACTCACCATCTACAGCACAGTTATACAATGTCTGCGGGTCAGAGACTACGTTTCTATGGAATGGAAAGAAATATAGTGCCTGGCCATCCGCACAATGTAAAAGTAGAACTAAAAATCCTGCACAAATGAAAAGCCTTAAAGTGCTGATCACAATATTCATGCTAGTTGAAGGGAGGTAGTATAATATGAATTGTAGTACTTGTGGAGGCTCCACAATTTCAAAACCAAATGAAGCATGTTGGAAAGCAACCGCAGCTTTTCATGCAGTGCACTCTAGAACCAATTGAAGTTAAAGCTGGCCACGAAAAATAAACTCTCACATTTATTTAAAAAAAAAATTAAATGATTTTTTAAAATGATTACCTGCTGATCTTTAATGAAAGATTTCGAATCCTAATGATACATCTTAATAACTTTCGAAATTTTTTATGCCTCACTATTTCCTATTTGCTTTGTGTGCGTAACGGAGAGTGCCGCATTTCTCATGTGAGAAGTATTTTTTATAAAACATGTCCATTCAAACAGGAACACGCTTGTGCATGACATTTGTCTCTTTTCTTTTCAATGTCAATCCAGCAGCGTCCAAAGGGATCCTTCCTTTTCTTGGTCATTCAAAAACTCACCTGCTTTACACAATAACCAAAAATGAGCATCATCGTTAATTTAAATCTTTTTTGACAAAAAAATATTGGGGAGAAGCAGCTATCATATCATATTGTTCCTTCTGTCCTAGGATGGGATTGTTACGCTAGTTTTTAAAATTTTCACTTCAAATTTGTATAAAAATTTCTACTATAGGTTCATGACAAGATTCAAGTTTATAGCTTTTTTAATACAATTTAAAATATCAATTTCCTCTAATTGAGTAAAAAAAAAGGAAGCGGTTTAACAC
>VYYI01000323.1:0-35106 GCA_021029175.1 Bilobella aurantiaca | reverse complement strand
TCCTGCGTAGGTATGAAGCCGCGGTGGCAGAGGCAGTAGTAGCCGCTGGCCGTGTTGATGCAGCGACCGTTGTTGCACGTTCCTGGCTTGAGGCACTCGTCCTCGTCTTCGCACGGTCCCGAAGTGCCGTCCTTGGGGATTTGTCCCGGGGGACACTCGCAGCGAAAACTCCCCGGAGAATTGATGCAGCGACCCCCCTCGCAGATTCCTGGAATCGCTTCACACTCATCCACGTCAATACACGCTCCCGAGTGGACGTTCTTGAGGTAGCCGTGGTCACAGTCAAGGGTACTTGGGCACGGTTCGCAGGGGTGTCCCCACGCCTTGCCCACCGTGGCACAGCACAGGTTTCTCGTGCACACGACCCCAAGGAGTTGACCACCGCAAGTATTTCCGCTCGTTTTGGTATAGCAGGGGCCAGTACGATAATCTGAAAAAAGTACCGTAATGTTCCTTATAATAGTAAAAAAGCATTTGCTCTGTTCCAGAAATTTGGAAATTACCGTAATGTTCCTCGTATTTACGGTATCTAATTTAAAAGCCTTTTACTTAACTCAACTATACCTTTATTACCATTATTTAAGGTAACATAAACAAATAATGTGCATAAATCTTAAAATAAAAACTAGACTTGTCTAGAAAAAATCACTCTTCAGGAAATCGCTTCAGTTTAGAAAAAAAAAAGTTGCTGCCTGAATTATAAAATTGTTTTGAGAAAATTGTTTAAAAAAAAATGTTTAAAAATACAGAGAATTTGTTTTTAATCTTTTCGTAATGGAATGAGAGTTAATTAGAAAAAAAGCTTTTAGTTTTAAGTGGGAGAGATGTATCGCTCAACACAATTTTCCAGGTGTTTTCAGACCTTAATTGACATCTTTTCACAGATTCGTGTAAGTGAGAATGTGAAGATGACTTTTAAGGAAATTGAATGTTTGGCGTTTTTTTGGTTGAGTCAATTAAGTGGGGTAGTAGCGTATCGTGAATTAATTAATTTTAAAGTGGTTGGGGTCAATGGACTGGAATTGGCTACAGGTGGAAATTGCCACTTGATCTCACTGGAAGAAAGTTCGTTGAACTTTCACAGATCAGTTTACAGAGTCACGTTTAGGTGGTGAAAAAAAAAACGCCAAGATTAAAAATGATGCATTACCTCATGCACTAAAGATTAATTCCACTTAATTCACCAGTTTAAACTAATGCACTTTGACCGTAAAAATGCCATCGCTGCAAATAAATTACCAAAATAATCGCTTACCAGACTCGCAGCGTCGACCAGTGTAGCCATAAACACCTGTTAAGATGTACAACATTACATTATAAAAAAAAAAATTCAATTTAGCATAAATAGAAATTACGGAAATGTATTTCAAGCACAAATTTACAAAACTTTGTATAAAAGAAGGAAAACATGTTTAGATGCCCCAAACAATTTTTTTTAACAAAATTTTGAATGATTTTTTTTAAATAGAAAAAAAAATGCTTTTAACTTTGTTCTAAAATGCTGCATCAAGAAACCGTTTACAAATATATCCCGTTTTTTCTTAGCAATAGTATTTAAACAATTAAGGTTAAACCATTCATTTTACTTATATTTTTGCAATTGGCTTACAGGCGCAGCGATCGGGTCCAATGCAGCGTCCAGCGTTCAAACAGGGTTCGCGACATACAGCTGCAATTAATAATTAAAAATCTGTATAATTAGTTAATTATTGCTAAAAATAATTATTGATATTGAAGGAATGCGATTTCTTTTTAAAGAAAAATATTACGCTCTCCGCAAAATTCCCCTTGAAATCCAGATTTGCAGACGCACTGGGCATTGACACAGGTTCCACCGTTGAGACAAGGAATTCGGCAGCCACCGTTGGCGAGCGCGGTGCCACCATTTTGACCGTTAACCTGCCCGCTCTGACCAGGTCGTCGACCGTCTCCTGAGAATATATTATTTTTAAAAATATTTTCTAAATTTTTCAAAAACAAAAATTGGGCACCTCGAGATTCAGAGCAGTTGGAAGCGACGGTTCCACCGTCGCAGAGGCAAATGTTCGGTTTGACACACCGCCCAGGGCCGCAAGGTCGACAAATTGCTACAATATGCAAACTATTTCAAAAAGCATTTGATTTTAAATTTTAAAAAAGACGAGAGCCTTTTAATTTTTTAGATGTATTTGTGTTCAAATAATTTAAATTACCTCAATAAAGTTAAAAAAATAATTGCACCAAAAGAAGTAAGCACTGTAATCCAATTATTGACCAGACCATCTCCCGTATCATACTTATGCCGATGTCACAGCAAATAAATTACAAGTGGCGTCAAATCGTATATATTCTTATTCTTTTGAAAATGACGCAAAACAAATAGCAAAGGATTTAATTATTGTTGCTTGGTTGGCTACTTTAAGATGAAATATTTATATAAAAAATATTAATTATGCATTTTAAAGTTCCCAAACACATTAATTTTTAGTTTTTATTTCATTTGAGTTTAGTCGAAATTAAAAGAAAACTTACGAATAACACAGAGGCCCGAATTCGGCTTTTGAGTCCAGCCCGGACAGCAATAAGTTTTGTGGCGAGATCGACAAACATTTGGCCTGAAAATTTTCCAAAATTTCAAATTCGGTTTGCAAAATTTCAAAAAATTATTGAATGTTTTTAATTTATGAAAAAATAGCTCATTCTTCCCAACAGGGCTATAGGTCAAGCTTCAAACGTTTTCTTACGTTCCATTAAATATGAGCATAGCTTATCAAATTACTTGGCTTTGATTAGCGTTGTCCTAATAAAATAGGCAAATCGAGACAAAGCACTTAGGACAATGACAAATTTGATGACACTGGGACACACGGTCATTGATCTCTGAAATTGCAATATTTCAACTTGACAATTCTATCTTATCTTCTCCAATTGTTTCCTCAAACAATTTGTTTGACTTTTGTTTTGGAGAAAAACGTCATCTTCAAATTTCAGTTCTTCGCAACGGTTTAGAATAAAATTTGGATTTTGAGCGGAAATTAGCATATTCGAACAGGTATTACTTCTTCAATAGCGTCGTAAACCAAGTCCGGATTATTCGAAAACAGAATTTCGAAAATGATTTATGAAATGTGACTTTCATAAAATAAATTTTTCGAGTTTCAAAAATGAGCTATTGTGCAAAATTTGCAAAATATTTCCTTTTAATTTTGACAACTAATGTTTTACGGTTTGCGTAACTTTGCGTTAAGTTCAATGAAAAGTGACAATCAAGGAAACGCTCTTGAGCTAATGAATGTCAAGTTGACTTTCAATACATTTCCCTTTTTGGAGGAGCAAGCGGTGCCTTGTGGTCTGGTGACCCTGACATATTTGAGAGGTCAGAGGTCACGATGTCAAGATGAAGGAAGGAAGACATGGATTAGCATTGACCACCCATGGACCATGATGGGACACTCGCTGATAAATGACGACAAGACACACTACACTATTCCTCTCATAAATCACTCAATTTACATTCAAATCACAATTGACTTTATACAAAAGGAAATCCATTAATCAAATTCAATTGCAAAGGCACTTTAAATCAACATTTACAATTAATTAATAACAAAATACGCACAATGAGCCGACAATCATTTAATTTTTCATTCATTTGATCTTTCTGAATACAACTCACCAACGTCAAGTCTTTTTCTATATTCTCAGTTTAATCGAACGCATGCAGTAAAAAGCGAGTTACAAATTGTCAAAAAAAAAAACTTGATTTAAACTTCTTTTACATTTTCAAAATTGAAAATATTGGAGATTAAAAAAACTGAAAATTTACCCTCCGACAGGCGCAGAGAGGAGTTGCGTTTGGGAAATGCTATTTCCAGAATCAGAATTTTGAAAGTGATTTCTGGACGATACTCCATTTTCACCATGTCTCGGCCCACTGTGCTCATTATGGCCATTTTGACCATGTATACTTGAATTTGAGCACTTGAAGAGAAGGCTACTGGCTAGAAAAAGGAGGCAAAACGTTTTGAGTTTGGATGTCATTTTTCTAGTCATTTTCCATCACCACCACACAAACCAAAGTGTGTAGGGGTTCACAGTGCCCGAAACCTTTCACTTTTCCCCCGGAAAGAGAAAGTTTTCACTTTTTCCACAACCGGACTTTTCTAAAATGTGAAACAGTGGAAGGGAGTAGTGTTTTAGAATTGGGAATGTCTGGAGTTGCGGTGCGTAAGCATGAGGGTTCACTTTGAAAGGCAGGAATTGTGCTTAAGATTCTTGTAAGCGGTGCTTGACTCTAAAATGAAACTGAAAGGTCCAGGGATGAAATGGAGGTTTATCAGAGGGAAATCGTCCTCTTCTCAACAAATGTTCCTTACTTCATTTGACTTCATTTGGGGAGATTCATGAGTGCTTCATGAAGCAGCTTCTTAAGCGTACGAAATAGCTTCTTCGTACACACGCTTCCTGCCACAGAAATGCTGCAGTCATTTCTGCATGGAAACCCAATGAGCTTCCACTGGAGACGAAGCCCCTTCCCGCACAGATCAAATTCCAAACATTAAGATCCGATCCAGATGTCCCTCTGCAGCCAAAGGCTCAATTTCACACATAAGAAGGCACTTTCAGGCGGTCAGAGGTCAACAACAACGAAAGTATTTGCAGGAGGTCAAAGGTCAACGGTAGCGAAAACATTTAGAGACAGGTAAAAAAGGTTCGAGTGGCAAAAGGTCAAGGAAAGCGTTCTAGAGAGGTCAACGGTCCACAATTTCTTCCTTAAGTTCCTGTACCACGAAAACTCAATCTTCAATTTGAACTTCTTCATCTAGGCAGATTTAAAAAAAATTTGGTGGCGTTTAGCTAGGGTTAAATTAGGCAAACTGTTTTCAGGGTTTCTATTTTTTTTTAAATTAAATTAAACTTATTTATCAGTATTTGTAACAGGACAAATTAATTTAGTCAATAAATAGTGAACGCATCTTAATTTTTTTTAAGGTTTGGATTTCATGTAATTTAAAATGGGTGTTTTAAAAAAGGAACTTGACATTATTATTGCAAAATATTTTACTAATATTGCAAATATGGTAATTGTCCAATGCTAAAGTGGCTAAATAATGTTTATGCAAGTTTGATTAGGCGTAGTTGAATGATTTAATGAATCATTTTAACAATGGACTCGTCCTTTCTCGTAGTACAATTTTACTACGATTCTACGATTTTTACTATGTTTGTATTTTTTCATTCATTGAACGTAGCAGCGCCATTCATGTTTACGGGACTTGAAATGGCGGGAATTTTCAAACATGAATTTTGACATTCTTTTCGATGATTTCTCATCTCCTCTCCTCAAACAATCGTTTTCAAATTAATTGGACGATATTTTTTTAAACGTTAAGTTAAGCAGGGGATACCAGGGACATTTGCACCTTGTTGAAAACCTTCAGGTAACTATTAATTAGAGTTAAGTTAATTACCTTGATTAATCAATGATTGCAAATGTATGAGAAGTAATTAATTTAATATCTGTATGTCGCTTTTAGTAAGAGTGTGTTGACTCTGCGAGTAAAAGAGCCCATTTGTGGTCCTTGAAACAAGAGAAACATGTGGATGTGGAAGAGAAGATATTTGTCAAATTCTGACACTATTTACACCTCCTCCCTTTCATTCAATTAATTGTAAAAGATTTTGTCAATTACTTTGTAACAACAATACTCCAGGGCTGGAAGAGTACCCTTGAAGAAGAGGTCAAGTACCCCCTGCCTGCCTCGTCCCGCCCAAGGGCAGATCCTGGACAATGTTCCACGACAAGGACTGGGTCCCGGACAACTGGGCAGACTACGTCGGCTCTGAGGACAAGTTGGAGCAAATCATAAGGACACATGACCGTGACATTGAGAAGCTCTGCAATGCTCACTATCAAGGGTTCATTGACTCCATTCGGGAACTCCTCCTGGTCAGGTCAGAGGCGCAGGATCTGAAGGTAATCAAAAGCGGTCAATTGATGCCGTAACAGTTGACCAATGTCTCAATGTCTACCTAACTGTATAGGCTCTGGTGTCGTCCATTGACAAGGACTTGCAAGTGGAGCTGGCAAGTGTACTCCAGCGCGGTGAAGAAGTGGCCAAGGCTCGCCGAGTCGAAACTAATATCATATCTACAGTGGAACAACTCGAAGTGTGTCTTCCAGTATTCAAAATGTACCAAAAACTACAAGAGCAGTTGGCTCAAAAGAGGTAAAACCTTGCGCTGGGTCGCTTGGAAGAAAATACTTGGCAGTTGCTTTCTGATCGCTTTGTTCTTGTCTAAAACGTTTGATGTGTTCTAGATACTACCCCGCATTAAAATCCCTTGAACAACTTGAACACAACTACCTGCCTCAAGTGTCAAGATATCGTTTCACGAATCATTTTCGAGACAGCATTCCAAAGTAAGTCAAGCTCTGCTCCCATCAATACGTCAATACGATTTCATAAAAAAAATTCTTAACATTTTGTTAGGTTTAGAAAACTAATACAAGACTCGAGTATGTCAGAACTAAAGGACTTTTTAGAAAGCGTTCGCAAAGCTTCTGCCAAAATAGGAGAAGTAGCCATGAAACACGTACGTATTTAGTATGATTCGTATTGATTTTTCCATGGCATTTGACCTTTTGAAAGAGTTGACATTTCATTTAGACCGGTGAGGAAGGCGTAGTCAAGCAAACCCTAGAAACCAAGTACAAAAATATGAATCTGGCTAATGCTAATAAGGAACCCTCGAATCCATTTGAGAGTGGTAAGTTTTCAGAATCAAAATTGTCCAGTTTTGTCCAGAAACTGTTAAAAAATTTCCTCTCTATTTCTCTTTTGTCAAAGATGAGGATGGGGAGAACGGGTTGACAGACTCTTACGAAGGCCTGAGCGCTCAAGATTTAGTCGACTTCTCTCCACTCTATCGCTGCCTTCACATTTTTACCGTTCTCGGCGACAAGGTTACCTTCGAGAATTACTACAGAAAGCAACGGAAAGAACAATCCATACTCGTTTTACAAGCTCCGACAAGCATGGTTAATTAATTTTACTCAACTTCACCAAAGTTAACTTTAAATACTTAACGCAAAGTTAATTTTGAACTTTAACTCTAAACAGCGGGATACCTTGGAGGGATATCGAGAGTACTTCCATGCTGTCGTTGGGTTCTTTGTAATTGAAAGTCATTTGCTTTACACAACAAATGGCCTCGTCAGCAAAGCCATTCTCGAAGAAATGTGGATGACAGCGGTTCCAAAACTAGCAAACGTGCTCAAGACACATACTGTAAGCTGCTCTGAGCATTTAAATTAAAAAAAAATTGCAATTGTATTAAAAGAAATATCTGCAAATTGAAATTTTAACGAAATATCTAGCAAATTGTAATTGAACTAAAAATATCTTTTCAGTCCTACTGCACTCAAGCACGCAGCATTTTGGAAATCAAGAATCTGATTATGCTCTTCTGTAACACTTTAGCTGTGAGTTCGAGAAAATCTAATTCTTTATTTTTGGATTTAAGAAACTTAAAACAATTATTATANCAGCATTTTGGAAATCAAGAATCTGATTATGCTCTTCTGTAACACTTTAGCTGTGAGTTCGAGAAAATCTAATTCTTTATTTTTGGATTTAAGAAACTTAAAACAATTATTATACCTATTTTAAAATTTAGAATTACGGGTACAATATTTCGCTGCTCACTGAAGCCGTTCAGTCTGAGATTAGGGAGCACTACACGGATGTGCTCATGCAACGCTGTGTTCATCAATTTAGAGAAATTTTTAACGAGGACAATTATCACCCGCTGCAGGTTTGATATGCCCTAAACTTCAAGGTTTTTTCTTAAAATTACAATTATTGTTTTATTATTTTTAAAACAGGTTATGAATGGAGCCGAGTACAATGCCGTAGTAGGTGCCTTTCCGTTTCGAGATGCTGCTCTAGAGAGAAGTTCCTTTCCCAGGAAGTTTCCCTTCTCTTCCATGGTGCCTAAAGTGTATCAACAGGTCAAAGAGTTCGTGCGCTCCACGCTCAAGTACACGGAGGACTTGAACCTGAGTCAGACGGAAGTGGACGACATGATACGCAAGTCCACGAATTTACTGCTAACGCGAACGCTGAGTGGCTGCCTCACGACGCTCATTCAGAAGCCCTCGGTTGGCCTCCTCGAACTCATTCAAATCACGCTCAACACCAATTGCCTCGAAGATACTAACGTTTACTTGGAAGAATTCATCGCGAGTGTAACCTTGTGAGTTTGTTTCTAGCAATTGTAGGAGCAATGAAAGTTTTTCACTAGGAGGAATTAATGGAAGATTACAAGTTGTAATTGGCTTTGTTTTTATTTACAGAACTTCCGTCAAAGATTCGTCACACAAAGCCGAGCTTCAAGGGAAGTCAATGTTCAAGGACGCTCGAGCCGAAGCGGAGGAGCAGATTTATGAAAAACTGAAACTAAAAATTGATGAAAGTTTCGAATTGGCCAATTACGACTGGACGCTCAATGAGCCCGAAGGAAGAGCTTCCGACTACATTATCGACCTAGTGGCTTTTCTCCAGTCCACTTTTCTAGCATTCACCAATTTACCTGTAAGGACTTATTAGTTAAAAAAAAATTTTTTTACTCAACATTTTAGTTTCAAAGAAAGTGAGAACCGAAATGTTGAATTTATTTATTTTTCTTGATTTACAAATATCGTTGCGATTTCTAGCAATGATTCAACTTTGTACCTTATGGTCGCAATGTTTGTAATTCTGAGAAAGAAAAGTTTCTTCATGACAGATTTAAAAAAAAATCTTTATTGTGTACATTTTATACAGATATTTTGTAAACTAATTTGTTTATATAGATTAAAGTTGCAACAACTGCTTGTGCCGCGGCATGTCAGCACATCAATAAGAAGCTGATGTTTATGATTCTGGAGGACGAGGATGTGAGGCAGATTTCGCTGGGAGCTCTCAAGCAGTTGGATCTTGACTTGATTCAGTGCGAACGTGAGGACTTTACAATTAAATGCTAAACTAATCGGAGTGCTAATTAAGTTAATTATGTGCTAACTCGAAGTATATTTCGTTTTTAGAATTTGCAGCGTCAGAGCCAGTGAAAGGACTGGATCCAGCTCTCTTGCTGGAGTGTCTCACAGACGTTCGACAACTACTTGACCTTTTCAACCAATGTGATTTCTCTGCCTATTTTCACGACTTTGGCGAAAGAACGTCAAAGTACCCGCGCGTCACACCCGCATCGGCAATTAAACTCCTCGAAAAGTAAATTTAAATTTAACTCACATTTACTTAATTAATTTCAACTAGAGTTAGCTTAATTAACTTTAAAATTGTCCAGGATTCGAGAAGCAGATCGAGACAAAAAGAAAATTTTGGCCGTGCTAAAGAAAGACGAGCGTGATAAAAAGAAACTTCATGAAACGATTTTGAAGCAATTGAAAGAACTTCCGCAGGCAACGCAATAAGAATGATTTTTGGACTCTGCAAAATTGCCAGTATCCAGTACTCCAGCCAAACTTAAGTGACGTGTGATAATGACGACGTTATGACCGCTTATTTTTTACTCACGGTTAATTAGTGCTTGGTAAAAATTTTATTTCTCAAAAATGTTAGAAACTGAAAGCGTATTTATGATAGATAATAAATTAGGAAAGCTCTCTCGAACAAGAACCGTTGAATCGAACTTTACTTCCCCTTTCCAGTGTACCCTCCTCCAGCGTAGCCTAAAAAAAACAATTTTTTAAAAGAACAAAATATTTTATGAAACCATTTTTAAAATTTTTAGAAAGGAACCTCCGCGACCCAAAGAGGATGAGGCCCATGGACCGTTGCTGAAGTGGCCCGTGATACTTTTACCACCAAAAGAGCTGATGCGGTACGACAGCGGTTTCATTGCTACCTTGCTGTAGGCAACTGCGCAGAACAAGCTCAGAATCAGGGCAATCAAAATTCCGAACTTCATTTTCTCTTCGTTTTGAAATTGAAGTGTTTTCTCCAGTGACTTTGAGAACAAAATTGTTTTTGAAGGCGGTCAAGAATACTAGTTTTGTCTTGTGGCGTGATACCGACTGGTGCAAACCGTTTGAATTGACTGGTTTTTAAATTGAGCTGAGCTCCAAGTTTTGTTGGGAATTCGTCGCTGATTTAGATTAATTTAAATCAAGTTGGCCTTCGAATCTTTCCGGAAATTAACCTCTCATCTTGATTACCTACTTCCTTCGTCAATGATGACGCCGTTGGCTTCTTAACCTTGTTCATTCAAAAATTTCCTACAACGTATTTTCAAATGATACGATGTCGGTATTGGACGCTTAAGCGTTAAATCGTTTCACTTGTGACATGTGACCAGTTTCCATCGAAAGCGTAAGAAAAAACTTACAGAACAGACGGCAAACACTAAATTACTAATGTTAATTATAACTGAAATCTACTAAAACATTTAACAGCTTAAAAAAAGATTTTTTTGTAGATGAAATTAAACTTTTTTGTTTGTTGTCTCCCTGTTTTCCAAAACTAAAACCGCAAGGAATTAAAAAAAATTGCTACGAAAGGATAAAAGTTTTCTAAAGTTATGAAAATCTCATTTGTCTTCCATTCCAAGGTCCAGTCCAGATTCCGATCAGTTTTTGTAGGTACTTCCGCTGTTTTTAGCGCCGCGTAGATCGAGTACGACTTGAACTGAAATACAGGAAACACATTCAACTTGTTCAAAGCGATTAACTAATTAGTTACTACTTAATTACCAAGTGAGGTGTTGAAGCCGATTCAATAGGACGCTAGAGCGAGAAGAAATATTGCTGCATGAGGTCGAAATGCTTGGCGCATTCGTAGAAGGAGATCCAAAGCGAGAAATTGAAGTCAAGTAGGCGGAGCTTCCGCCTGAGCCGACGCTGCTAACACTTTGGGCAGCTGATCTTGCATACGTTCTAAAGGTTTAAGAAACTCGAATGTTAAGCTATCGGATTTTCGCGCTTTCTAGAATTTACCGATTCTGAGCAGCGTTAAGATTATTCATGGAGATTTGACGTCGCTGAAGTTGAATCTCGTTGAGCGTTGGCGTGTGCTGTCGCGTGAGGCGTGTAGTGGCGTAGTACGGTCGGGTCTGGCTTTGTTCTCGACTGCGCTCCTGGTGGCTTCCGCCTCCTCCTCCAACATTGCTTGAACGAGATCCAAAGACGGGCGTACATGGTACCTGGCTGCTATTGCGAGTTGTTCCGAAAAATGGCGACGGTTCGGCGGGTGGCCTCGGTGGAGGATCAAAAGCCAATGGTTCAACTTGCTGAGAAACGAACGGCATTGGTTCCGGAGTACCAATTGGACCAGTGAAAAATCCGCTGTCGGCGCGTGAACCTGCCATTACGCCATTACCGATCCAAGTTTGATCACGCCTACAAAATTTTATTACTATTTAGTTAGTTCTAAGATTATTTCGCATGAACAAACTAAAACAACATACTGTTCGAGCGAGTCCTCCAACTTCTTCTTCAGGGAAGTATTCTCATCATAAAGGGCATCACGTTCTCTCTGGATTTCCCTGTGTTGCTCCAACTGAAATAATACATGATCACATGATGTCGCCATATTCGTTTAAATGTAACATTATTATCAAGGACATACAAGCTTGCTCATCTGAGCCTTATAGCGCTGCGTCTGTCCATTTTGGAACTGAGCAATTTTAACAGCTCGACTAATACCCTCCTTCAAGACATCCAATGGATCGGAGAAATACACCTTAATTTCTGGTTTTGGATCGTTGGTGATGTCAGCATAGCGGCACTCGGTCTGACACGCCGGGCATGTGGAACCAGCTACAAATTAGCAATAGTTTTACTCCAATTTTCTAATTTTAAGTTAAAAAGCATTACGTTCATTAAATGTTCTTTACCCAATTGACGACACTTTGAGCAGGTAACATGTCCACAAGAACTCATAAAATATGGCCGATTATCTCCAAATCCAGGAACATGTCCACAGCCATTACAGCAGTACAGCGGATTCATCTCGCTTAGGGAAGACTTTTATCAAACTGCTGCAATAACCCAAGTCCAGCTTCACCAAACCCTTGATTTTTCTGGAAAAATATAGGTTCAATTACTTGGAATCTTGTTAACAAATTAACTACGAAAATTAACTGCGAAATAATTGACTAACAATACAAAAAAATAATTTGTCCTTTAAATTTCTCGGAGGAAAAAATAGTCCCTCTTGAGTTCATTGACTGACATTGAAATATAACAACTAATAGCGTCATTTTGTCTAAGCATGGTGTAAGCATAAGCTATAAATCAGTGACTAATTGCAAACTCAATTGATTGTTAAAGTGTAAATAGCTTACGTCCGTATCCTTTTCCAATGACACTGCACTTGCTAAAAAAAACTAGAACGCCAGACGATGCTTTCACTTTGGTGACAGAATTTGGACTGATTCTATTGGCTAGTTAGAGGCGGGAAATGATTCGAAGCGGACTCGCGGCGCCATTGCTCTTTTTTCTGCCCTTTTTAATTAAACCTTAACTAACAATGGCGCCACAATATCTAACTCTTGCCCCTTGTGTGTGTTTTGACACATTTATTAACTAAAAATCAACGATTTAGTTGAAATTCAATTAACTAAAGTCCTTTAAATGCTAATATCTATCAATTACCTTCTCAAAATGTATCAACGAATCGATTTTAAAGGCACTGGTCCATCAAAAAATCCAACAACGCCAGACGATGCTTTCACTTTGGTGACAGAATTTGGACTGATTCTATTGGCTAGTTAGAGGCGGGAAATGATTCGAAGCGGACTCGCGGCGCCATTGCTCCTTTTTCTGTCCCTTTTAATGAAACTTAACTAACAATGGCGCCACAATGTCTAACTCTTGCCCCTTGTGTGTATTTTGACACAATTACAAAAATTCAATTTAAATTTCAAAAGTTTGAATCCAGTTTATTTACGTTTTAACTAAAAATTAATTAGAAATTGTAATTCTGCACATCATTTCTGACTCTCTGACCGAGAAGCTGTGATTGGCTGTATCTAGGCCACACACATGGCAATCATCCCACCAATCAAAATTGACCCCTGTAAACCTTGTCTTAAAAAATATATTTTCCCAATAATTTTAAACGCTGTTTAATTATTGTTGTTCAGAATTTTTGGAAATACAAAAATTACGACGTTGTGTAACTTTCCCTAATGTCAATGAACTGTTTTGACGTTAAATCTAGACCGCGAATTTTGAACTTCAATGTGAGTTGTCAAAAACTAAATTTTATTCACAAAGATAAAAGAAGTTCATAGAGCAGCAAATTGTTAGTTAATTTAATTGCCTCAAATTAATTGATGGCTTCGAATTAATTAAAGACCTTAACTAATTAACGACTTGCAATATAATTTATCCGTCGGGATAGGTGTATGGTACAAGATGTGGTCGATACCCGGCTTACGGTAGGAAGTTTGTTGTAATCAAAAAGTTTCTCGATTCTCGGTTCGGTATTGCTGGGTGTCCCTTTCTAAATAACAAAACAGTTAATCCAAACAGGTAAGAGGTGAACAGAACAATTAAGACTAATTAACATCAATAATTGAAATTGATAATCCGTAAATGTTTTGATTTTTGTTTGTTTTTAGACTTCCATTTTGTCAATATGTGGTTCTTTGTCATTTTGAGTTGGATTGCTACCGCAATTCAATTTGCTTTTGCATCGTTGTCCATTGGTAAGTATTGATCAGTGTATCTCTGTTCTTAAATTTTCCGTATTCAATAAGTATGGCCAAGGTGTTTGAAGTTAAGTTTCAAAATACTAATGAATGTACATGAGAAATTTATCTGGTTTGTAGCATCCGGTCTCTACTACTTAGCCGAGTTGGTGGAAGAATATGCTTCAGTGGCTTGTAAAGTGATACGCTACATTATTCTGGTAAGAGGATAATATCCAAAAATCGGTTGAAACTTGGTCTAATACTTTTTTTTTCAATTAGGTCGAAATGGGGATCTACCTGTTATTTATCGTATTTGAAGATATGCCACTCTCAATGATGATCTGCGGGATCGTCGGGCAGCTCTCATATCTCTACGTGATGAGGACGTTTCCATACTTCTACTTGACTTCAGTACCCTTTCTCTCATCTGTCTTCTTTATCATACTCAATCACTACCTAGCCTTTAGTCACTTCAGTACCAGATATTATCCATTCATTGAGGTAAAGGCTTCATTGCATTCGCGTCTTCTAGATTATCTAGATTTACCCATAAACTTATTTCTTAACTTTGATTTTTTTTTACTAGGTGATGGCCTATTTCACCATTTGCCTTTGGATAGTCCCCTTTGCCTTCTTCGTATCCCTTTCAGCCAACGACTACGTTTTACCAACGCAAGCCGAGCACCGGCCTCTCCTCGGAGACGAAGGCAATGACTTCACTAGCAATTACTTTGGGAAACGTGGCAAGAAGTACGGACTCCTTGGATTTCTAAAATCGAGTAAAGACATGATTCTACCGAATCGAAACAAGAAACCATTTTAAAGGTCCTGGAGCCTTTTCATTTTGACCCACTTGATTACCCTGTCTGTCAAGACTGTATTGTGAGTCTAAATTCCCTATTTTTGAGATGCTATAAATTATGTCAATAATTGTAGATATTTGTTATAACAATTTCCCGCAAGTTTAGCAGTAGTAAAATTAAAGGAGTCGCTGTGCGAAAACCAATTTACCGTACGTTATATCACTGTCACTTTTTAATGTAAGTGTAAAGCCTGAGCTTGGTTCCCAGAATTTAACACTATCTCCAAAATACCGGTTTCTGACTAATTGAGGTGCAACTAATTCAAGTTATTACACTGTATTACATTTCGCATATTTCCAACACGTTTTAGGTTACACTTTACGTTTACAACTTGTAAACATTTGGAGTACATTGGGTTTGCTAAAGGAAGCCTCGACGATGCTCCGGAGTATTTTATGCTACAAATTTATTTTCATCAAATCTTTTTCTAAAAAATTTAGAAAAAGAATTGACTTTAGTTTGGGATATGTGAGATGTGTGCATAGCGGAAGGAGGAGATGTTTGGTGGTGGAAGTGACAGAACACGAACTCGCCTTCACTCTGTCTTCATTCTCTCCAAGTACTCCGAGCCAAGTGCTTTTATATCCCTCTGCTTTAGAGACCTCCTTTCACCGCCCGTGAGCCCAGTAATCAATTACCGATACGAGTTGGATCAATTAATTGGAATACTAGGACACAGGGCTGCTAAACGGTGGACGACACGTAGTAATCTTCTCACGACTCACTTTCCTCAAAGGTTCTTCTTAATTGTGCATATCCTCCTCAAAGTAACTCAGGTGTTATGACGTGCAAGTGAAGGAGCCGAATATCCTGATTAACCACTTAAAACCGTGTGGAAGTAATTAAGTCACTTAATTTTCACTGCCCAGGAGCTAAGTCAGTCAAGAGATCGTGACGAGGAGATTCGGGAGAGGTAAGTATCCTGCCTAACTTTAACGTAACGTTAATTGATTTATTCACTTTGATGGATTCGCAATTTACGATTTAGAAGGTTTGAGCAACGGCCATGTCAAAATATTGGGTAAAGGTCAAGAGTGGGGTCATAAGAGATTGCATAATTTATTCGATTAATTCGAGAAGTAAGGTTTAATACTACGGTTAGCTTATCATCATCAAATCCTGTTAGAATTGGGCTACCAATTTTCCAGCTTCGTTTTGAATACTTTGTTGTCATTTTGGCTAATTAATACAATTAATTGATTTAGAGGGTTTTATTAATTGGTTAGGAGGATGGGCCAAAAGTGTTGACATGAGGGTATTTGGGGTTTGCTAATTAGTCATCAACTAATTTAACAACCGCAAGTTAATTTACTAGCGAGCACGTTCCAAAAGCCCTTCAACAAAGCTTCATTGCCCTTCCGTTGTGTAGAATGGTCCAATTAATCTGTTAAGGGCTTTATCTAAAGTAACTTATGTCGCTTTTTCGTTTGATTTTTATGTCACTTTGTGGTGGTTTTTGTTGGTAGACTGTGTCATGCCGGGAGGCCTTTAGAAAGTCATTAGACGGACATTAACTCTGGTGGATATCAATCTCTCGAGGATCTATGTCACGTCATTTCCTAATCGACTTCGGCTCCCCAGTCGTCGTGGCCAAAATGGAAGTCATGTCATGTCCACCGTTTCCCTTTGTCATTCCTCCGAGATCCCAACATTTGTTGCTGCAATTTTAGTCAACGAACGATGATACCAAGAAGCCTCACAAGCTTTTTGTTGGTGAAGTTATTATCATGCCCCAGAACGGTAGTCTCAGTCGTGTTTTTTTCTTGGTCATATCCTCTCCACATCTCGGTTCAAGTGCATGGAAGGGTTTAATGAGTCGTTCCTTATGGAACATCCAAAGAGATACAGATACGGAGTCTCAGAACATTAATCAACTTGTCTTTTATAGAGCGTCATTGATAGCAGGAGCGCTTGTAGCAAAGCGCTTCTAACTCTACTTCCGCTTCTTCGAGTCACATTAGCTTCAATTCGGCTACAGTTATGTGAGTGGCAAGACTGGGACTGGAGCAAGCGTTAAGTGCAGTCAAGTGGACAAAATGAAGAGCTAAATCGATTTCTGTTAAAGCACGACTAGAGACCTCGAAAAAAATAACGATTATGATGAGCGTTTGCTTCGAAGCCAAAAACGGTTTTTGATATAATGAATGGAAGCCGTTGACAAGGCTTCGGCTCAGCTAAGGCCGCTCATCGAGGAAAAAAAAACGGCCTCGTTTCCGATCCTGCTACAATTCAAAGAACCACGCTTTTGCGGTCATCAATATTGTTTTTTTTGCAAAAATGCTGGTTTTCGCTCTGAAACCCTTAATTTGCAATTTTTGGATCACCCTAATTGGCAATTGGCTGAAGGTAATTAAAGTTCAGAATTCAGACTGTATCATCCTTGATTGACCATTTTAGCAAAGCTTTATTGCCTAGCCTTACTTTCCCACGTGCACGGGCCCTTGTTTTCGCCCTGCACCGTGCTCAAGGACGGTCAAATTAGCATAGAACGTCTCTTACAGCATCAATAGAACAAGGAGCAGCTTTTGTTGCAAAATTTCCAAATTAGGAGCTGGGAGAGGCTTGGAGGCTATTGCAAAGTTTTCGTAGCTCCAAATTGGCAACTGGCAGGATACTTGGCATGATGCTTCATAAACTTTCTGCAGAGCAATCCAATTGTTATACGTGAACGACTGTCAAGCTTTTCCTTAATTTCCCTCTTCCTTCTAAGTTCCGCTTTGTCGTAAAGGGATAGCCCCATAACTTCTCGTCAAATTCAATAAACGTCGAGCATCAACTAGCATCAAGTTGGGAGGCTGAAGGAGGCTGATAAGTTGTTCAAGTACTTCTCAGTCACTCCTAATTTTGGACCGTGGACCGTGGAAGCGGTGCGCGGTTGGTTGAAGCGGAAGGAGTCATCTTCTTAAAAAAAGCTGCGCTCAGTAGTTACTTCGTTCCTTGTTGTTGTTTTTATGATTGCGAAGGAAAGGAAGATGAGTCAGCGACAGATGAGGAACTCGCTTTCTTGGTACAAATTCCTGAGCTGTTCAAACGTGATTTTTTTTTTAGAAAATGTAAATTGGGCTCACTCAGATAAGGTCTTTAGATTTTTTTTTTTTTTAGAAAAAGGCTGTTTACAGAAAATCTAAGTCGATCGGAAAGTTTGTCTAAATTTTAAATCCTTTGTTGTGCTTTCAGAAATGTAAATTTGCGTTGCTACCCTTCGATTCGGCAATACGAGTTACTGCAAGTTTTTTTTTCGGCAATACAACCGTCTCCAACTGAATTATTAAAGCAGTGCAATATTGTAACTGAACATCAGAAGAGGAGGACTTGGACTTCAAAGGGAGCCGAATTGGGGTGAATCATGCTGGTAATGGGTCCTACGACACTTAAGGACCAATCAGCCGCGAACAGTGAGTTGAACGAAAGGAGGCGGAGCAGTAGGAATGCAGTTTGACCTATTGACCTCTTTGGGTCATCGATCACGGTGGGTTGTGTTGTTGGTGTAAGTGCACCGTGGAAGGGCGAGATGACGATGGACAGTTCCGATGGAATTCGAAGCGTCGTTTTGCGGAGGAACAGTGATAGTGGACTTGGCTTCTCCATAATGGGCGGAGCAGGCTACGAGTTCCCACCTGTAATTTATGGAATTGAGAAGGACTCACCGGCAGCTCGATCCGGCCTGGTAAGGAAAGCAAAAAACCAATTATCCCGATTACTTTTTCTTTCTTAAGAAGGGGGAGAAAAGCGCTTTTACAAAGATTAGGAGCAGCGATTTTAGTCGAGAGAGAAAAAAAGTTGATTTGATCGCTTTTCTACTGTAACGACTATTTTGCTCACCACGTTCCATGCTGTCATTAATTTCCTAAACATGAATTTACGGCGGCACTTCAACTTCCGCCGGTAAAGAAAAAGTGCAGCATTCCCATAACCCACTGGCTCAGAGCATACCTCAGCGAGCGGAAGCATTAAAGCAAAGCATGAGGCAGTACATGATGCTGGCAGTATATGACGACGTCTACAACTAAAACCGGCTAACATTTTCCCTTTTTCATTTCTCAGTTGGAGGCCGGCGATATAATTTTGGCAATAAATGAACGCGAAGTGGTTCGACTCACGACGAAGGAAGTGCTCAAGTGTCTCCGGCTCAGTGGCGATATTGTCAACATCAAGTACAAGAGGGGTAAGGACGGAAGAAACGAGTTAATCTGCATAATCAAGTTTCTCACAAAAGCTAATTAATTTAAACAACTTGCACTTTCGCTTTTTACTCTCGTTAACTTTAGTGTTTAGTTTAAGTTCAATCAATTCATACGATTATTTGATTAATACTCAACTTGTTTCCAGATCCGCAGGTAGTGCACCGTGTCCGAGAGTTCTTGGCAACCCCACCCTCGTTTTCGGAAAATGAGCCGCCAACACCGTGCTTCCATAACACTACCACAGTCACGACTACGCAAGTGACCATCACCCCGTCGTCACCGATTCACAAGGGCAATGGAAACGGTAAGGCCAAGCTAAGGCCTGTGCCACCGAGTCCCAATCGCCCTGCCGCCGCCACGGTGACAGTGGTTCAGTCAAACGCCAAAGGGAGCAGTGCGTCTCCGCCAGCGAAACGGAAACCGCCAGGGAGGATAGACTACCGAAGTGATGAAGTGGACTGTTCCAAAGTTACGCTCTCCAACGACATCTTCGTTAACCATGTTCACGGAAATGCGACAAGTGTTTCGTCGCAAGTGGCCAATACCAAATCGCTGATTCCTATTCGCTCTCCGCCGCACTCGACCAACGGGGAAAAGAACAATGGGACGGGGAGCAACTACGGGAAAAGTCTGAGGAACAATGCAGTCGGTGGAGTTCTTCCCTCGGCCACTAATTCCACTACTCCGAGCAGTGGACCTAATCGAAAAAATTACGAAACGTTTGTTATGACTGGTGATGCAATACTCAATGTCTCAAAACTAAGAAACGAGGATACTATTTGGTAAGTTTTCTAGTCTTAATGAACGTAATTATGAAATACGCCAAAACAAGCCCGTCCTAAGACAGGAAGATGTTAATTAATAATACTAACCTTGTTTCATTGTACTCTACACCTACTAAAATAGCATCATGATATTACAAATATTCCTCGCTTTACTGTAATGGATACTTGTAAAAGTGAGGTTGCACGATAGACAAACTAACATTAAATTGTAATTGGCATTTAAGTTTCATTTTCCGATGACGGATCAATGACCTGCTGACGACATGCTTTTTTTTATCAGTTTTGCGAAAATTATTTATTTTTCGATATTTTTCCATTCATCTATCCAATTTTTGCGATCCAAGCTATAAGCTATCAGAAAACTCAGATTAATTAGACGATGACAATTAGTTTTTGTAGTTAAAAATATTAAATGTTTTTTGTATGTCCTTTTCTTGAGATCAAGAAAACTCGCTATTTTTTTCTCGATTTTTTTTAATCCGAATCAGTCTCTTTCTGTTTATTTTTAGTAACTCCTGACATAAATCGTTTCTCGGCCTCTTGAAGGGAT
Source organism: Bilobella aurantiaca (assembly GCA_021029175.1). NCBI lineage: Eukaryota > Metazoa > Arthropoda > Collembola > Poduromorpha > Neanuridae > Bilobella > Bilobella aurantiaca. Next base: position 15,044 of record VYYI01000323.1, on the reverse strand, counting down.
GCGTCTAGGCCAATATTATTTTAGATTTTTTTTCTCATCAAATCTGTGCTCAATTTGTAATCGTACGCTGTTTTGATGCCGACACTTTATTTGTTCTTGTAGCTCGGCCAAGACACCCACCAAGTTGACTTCACTGACTCATGGCCCTGCGCCACCACATCAAATCTACTCGTCACCTCGCCCCACCAAGACTGCCTCACCGCCAGAGCCTCCTCCACCCATTTCAGCGTCAGCCACCACAATAGTCAACGACAACTCGGAGTCCTCCGACATCAGTCCCCCGCTCCCCCCACCCCCGACCTCCGACTCAACCTCTTCCTCCACTAGTGATTCAATTACGCACATAACCGTAAAAAGTGATAACCTCCCTCCCCCGCCCCCATCGCTCATGATGGAGGACGACGCTGCTCAAAGTCAGAGTAATGGAATCGCCATGGCCGAGGAGGTAGTCAGAGTCAATGAGTCTAGTGCAAACAAAACAAGGCCTAATGGCGGCCCTGGGACTAAAGGTGACGGAGACAATTTGACGACGAAGCCCAAGGGAGCCCCACCAGCTCACAACAATGAGGACACTTCCATTTCGTCGTCAGTCATGAGCGACAGCGGTGACGACGGAGACGAGGTCAACCACTTGGACTTTGACGCTGCCGAAAGTCAAGAGCAGAAGCGACGGAACCTCTCCAGTAAGAAGTTTTCCATGGAGTCGGTCAGTGACGACGGAGAGCATCCTGTTCGACGGGAAAAGGAACGGTGAGTTTGCATTTAGGTTTTTTTTTATTCATCAGCGATTTTCCATTGCCAAGGCTAACTAATTAGAGTTTGTTTTTTTAATTAACCACCAGTCGAAGTTTCTGCGGTTTTATTTCGCTCATATTTTCAGGTCTGTTAATTTAGAGAGATCGATGGTCAATGATGATGTTAGTCAGTAGTTGGAAGTTAACTTGAACGATCTTATTTTTGAATCTGCAGATACAACGAATATGTGCTGATCAACGGTAGTCGAAATACTGGAAACGTTGAGGATGACGAAGAGGAGGTAGTCAAACTGCCGGAAGCGCTCGGCTACGAGAAGATGGCGACGCCGAACGATTCCGAAGACGAGGAATCGGGAGCAGCGGTCGCTGGAGACAGCGACGGTGAAGAGGCCACGCCCCCAGGGAAAAGACTACGGAAATTCGTTTCTGGTGAGAGTAGCTGTTCCGGTGACTCTGATGGATCTGACGTGGAGTCGATGCGGGTGGCAGTCGTTAAAGCAGTGGACTTGCCTTCGGCTGAGCGACTCGCTAAACGGCTCTACACTCTCGACGGCTTCAAAGTGCTCGATGTGTGGAGGCAACTGAGCAAGGCCAATGACTTTAGTCGTGAAGTTGCTACTTACTTTCTACGCTACTTTAACTTCAAGGATCAAACGCTGGACGTCTCACTGCGGAAGTTCCTCAACGTGTGTCCATTGCGTGGTGAGAATACTTAAGAGAAGAAGGGATTGATGAATTGAGGGGAATTTAAAGGGTGATTTACCAAATTCTTTCCCTTTGGAATACAACAGGTGAGACGCAGGAGCGAGAGCGGGTTCTCACTTACTTTTCAACACGCTACGTGGATTGCAATCCAAACTTCGCCTCTCAGGATGCAGTGCACACGCTTGCATGTGCTCTGATGCTGCTCAATACTGACATGTACTCGGGCGTGAGAGGCGAGCGGAAAATGAGCTGCAAGGATTTTATACAGAATTTAGTGGGACTCAACGACGGCCAAAACTTTTCGGAACCGGTTCTCAAAAAATTGTATCACGCGATCAAGTCAAAGCCCTTGGCCTCTCCACAGTAAGATTTTTAAAAGCGTTTTTCGTCCAACTTAATTTTTCAGGTTTCTCTTCCGTCTTTCGAAAAAGAAAGTGTTAGTGTTAAAGACTTTTTTTTTCTTTGAAAACCGTTTTGGAAAGTTTGACTGATTTTTGATTGTAATTGTTTTTAAAACGCTTTGAAAGTTGAATAAATCTTATGTATTTTTTTTTAGAAGAAACTTTTCGATATCAATGTTTTCAAAATTTTATAGGATTTGTTAGTACATTGATCCAGAAATTGATGAGAAAGTGATGACATAATTTGTTACAGGGAACTCGATGAGGAGGAAGCAACCAAGGAGCCTGGGCCAATGGACCCCTCAGTCACAGTCAATCCCAAAGAATTTAAGAGGGGATATCTTCGCCGAAAGTCAATTGTAGAGCAAGGCGGAAAGAAAAGTAGGTTGAAATAATGAAAAAAAGAAGAAGTTGGTAACAGATTAAGTTCAATCCATTGATGTAACGATTGATGAATTGATTGATTGTTCGATTGATGAATTGATGGAAAAATTCAAATGCAAATCTTGTTTTTGTGTGTTTCCAGCTCCTCTGGGGAAGCGATCGTGGAAACTCTATTTTTGCCGCCTGCGTGAACTCCTCCTGAGCCTTGCTCCGGATGAGAATTCGAAGGCGTCTGTGGTGCAAGGGATTCAGCCCCTCAAGCTCCATCATGCCTTTGCCGCAATTGCGACGGACTACCGCAAGCGCCCTTTCGTCTTCTGCCTCACGCTGTCCGACAAGTCTCAGTTCCTCTTCCAGTCCTCTGACATTCGAGAGATGCACAGTTGGATTGACAACCTCAATCTCAACTCAGCTAAATTCTCATCTCCAGCCCTCGACGCTCCCGTCGGATCTTCCAAAAAGTTCGAAAAGCCCCTCCTCCCCTCTGCAATATCAGGCCTCTCCTCTCGGGATCAATTAATTTCTAACCAAGGAGCCCTCAGCAAGTGGGAAGAGGAGCTCGAAGAACTAGTAAGTTTTTTCTAACTTTTTAGAATTACATTTCTAAAAATATTTAAACGAAGGAGAAAAAAGTGGAAACAAACAAAATTAAAAGAAAACAAATATTTTGTTTAATTCGTCTTGAGACTGTACCGTAAATGGTGTAAGTGTAAGCTGTACTGTAGTGTGATTTGTAGGCGATTTTTCATTTAGGCAGAATTAACAACGAAGCCTGCATCAGAAAGCTGTTGATGAGGTTGTGGTGGATCTTATTCTTCGTTTGGCGTCAAAGTTTAAAAAATATTTAAATATAAGATACAAGGAGCGATTCAGCGATTTCAAATTATGTTGGACCTGGAGGCTGATGAATTGTTTTGGGTACTTTTACAGAATCAAGTTGCTTCATCAAAGCGTGGAAGTACCAACAAGAGGGACTTTAAGGAGCGCTCAGAATTTTACAAATCGGAGATGCGTCGCTACCGTGCCTACGTCGACGTGCTGGAGCGACATTTAAGTGATCTAACAGGATCCGGCCTAGTAAGCTCAGGAGAAGACCTGGTTGAGTTACAAGTGTTACCAAATCCTCCCTCAGTTCTAATTGAGTTGGATGAAAATGGTTCGTAACTGGGACAATTAATGCTGACAAAGTGGTCGACTGACAAATGTGTTACCTTATTAGTGTCAATGACAATTGCGTCAACGTCAATTGCGTCAACGTAAAAGCAAAAGAATCATCAGGTCCCGTTGAATCATCACCTCCACAAATATGGGCTACAATCTTAACCATTCAGATTTACTTGGTATTCCATTTACTACTTGAACTTCTTTTTTTTTAGAATTAATAATTACAAGATGAAACAAGAAGGTCTACCGCTTAGGGATCTTAGCTCATCATCACTTTTTTTCTAAAACTTAAAAAAAAACGTTTGTTCAAAAAGTCTGAGCGTGTCAAGTGAAATTAAGTTAACTAGAAACAACAACAAATGTAGCCAAATTCAGAGAATCTCTAACTACAATTAACTTAAATCAATTAGCTCAAATTCGGTAGAAAATGATAATTGATAAATTGACGTTTTTAGAAAGTGTAGCAATGGAGAGGGTAGACTTACTTGAAACTTAAATTCTAGACAAATTGTCGAAGCCAAAGATGAATTAGGAAGTGTTAATTTTAATTTTGAAAACTTAGAGAAATAAGCCGCCGAACAACGACGTTTACTGGAGTTTTAAGGATTCCACTCACTATTGACTAACGTAATTAACTAACTAAAACGTAAATAATTCGAGTCGTAATTAATTATTAATTAAGTTTAGTTTAGAAGAGAGCCATTGCTACTTAAAGAAAAAAAATGTGGGAACTAAAGGTTGTGTACACCATTTTCTAGGGCTAAAAGAAAATAGTAAGTAATTATTCAAGTCCTTTCTTTTTTTCGTTGTTCTTTTGTAACATTTTTTTTTTCATTTTTGTATTGTAAGTTACCGTCGTTTTTTCGTTGTTAATTTTCGTTGATTTTTTGTCCTTATTTTACGCTTTTGAGTCGCTAATTGACTAGGCTTACTTTTTTTTTGCAAGGGTTAACTCAGCGGACTCACTAAAACGTAATTGGCCTCTTAATTAAGGTTAACTCAATAAATTAGGTATTTAAGCGTTAACAACGGATTGTTTAAGTGCTAACAAATTGTTTTCCAGTTTGAAATGGCAGCCGAAAACAAGGTGCATTCTTGATTGAATTCAATAAAAAGTGAGGTTAAAATCTTGAAAATAACAGAATCAGCGTCATCATTTATTTTGGACGCAAATATCGTTGCGATATTGTGTATTATCAAATACGGATTTTTTTAAATCTCTGAAATCGCTTCAAACTTGTAAGTAGAAGCATTCAGCGGGGGTTGTGCATTTTAGTTCCAGTAGGATATTCTTTGGAAGTGAGCGAAACGCTGTTGCTGCTCTTTGACTAACGTCCTCTACTTCATCGGACGCTGCGAAGTGAACGTCAAATGCTTCGGAAGAGACTTCTGTGTCTGGAGTATTTTTACTATCGCTGATCGCTTCTGGTTCGGATTTCATTGGGTAGTGCTTTGCATTGGTTCGCTGAGGAAGCAATGGAATTTCATCGGTTTTTGACGGTGGCTCAATTCTGCCTAGTCGCCGGATCGTTCCAGCGCTTGACCATTCGTCGACTGCATCTGGATAGTCCTCAATTTCTTCAGATTCTTTGACAGCAGCATTCCAGCGATTGATCTTTTTGGGTATCGCCACGGAGCGCCATTCGCCGAAATTCTCTTCTCCACCGTTACCCCACCCGCCGCCGCCGCCACCACCACCACCTCCGCCATTGCTTCCCCAACCTCCACCTCCGCCTCCCTTCTTCTGAGCCTTGGCTTTCTTCTTCTGTGCCTTTTTCTTTGCTTTCTGGGCCTTCTTGCTTGGACACTCATGGTCCCACCCTCCGCCACCGTTACCTCCGCCCCCTTAATTTAAATTACAGTTTAAACTTAATTATAAATAGAGTTAAGTTAATGAAATTTGTACCTCCATCTCCCCAGCCGCTGCTACCTCCTCCGCCTCCAAAGCCACCGAAATCTCCTCCGGAGGATCCTCCCCATCCACCGCCGAACTGGCCACCACCGCCGAACTGGCCACCACCGCCTCCTATCGAATTGCCCCACCCTCCGCTACCACCAGCTGAAATGAACAACAATAAACACATTTTTAAACTACAGTCTACTTTTCAAAACCGTTAAATAGAGATTTACACGAGCCACCTCCTCCGCCGCCACCCCACCCAGAATTTCCTCCATTGATTCCGCCTCCCCATCCTCCGTTTCCTACAACAATTGTTTTAACTGATAAACTTTCAGAATCATTTCAATTTGAAATTTCCAGATTTACCGTTTCCAGAAAACCCAGTTTGACCTCCCCATCCTCCGCCGCCGCCTCCCCCGCCAAAGCCGCTGCCACCAAAACCTAAAGGTCATTTGCAAAAACTTTTTTTAATTTCATAAAATTACACTGTAAATATGGATATACCCAAAGCCGGTCATTCTCCTTACCTCCACCTCCACCGTTCCCCCATCCACCGCCGCCGCCACCGCCACCACCTCCGCCTTTAATTCTTGATGAGGTGGCTACCCCCGCCGTTAAGAAAATTTTCGGTAGAGTCAGCTTCTGCGCAACAAAAATTTTGTTTTCACATTTTTTTTTCAAATTTCGGTGTTTCAAAGCTGCAGAATCTCTAATAATTTTCGAAAATGAAAAAAAATCTTGCCATTTTCCCATGCCCTCCGCCATGACCGTCTCCTTTCGGCACGATAATGATCTTTCCTCTTCCCTGCCGATTTCCACTTGACGCTGAATCAGCGATGTCTTTCCTATTTTCCACTACAGATTCGTTTAGCGAGCTGACGCTGGAAATCAGCGTTGGTGGTATTTGCAATGGAAATGGCTCTTTCGAAGAAACTGACGTTGATGCAATTGAAAACACAAACAATAGTTTCACAACAACCTGAAACGAACAACAAATTGGTTCTTCTAAAACGCTCAATTTAAAAATCACAGCAATTTTGATTTTTTGTAAAGGATACGGGCGCAAATAGCCAGCGAAATCCATAAGCTGCTCAATTTTTACAACAATACAGATTTTCTAGGAAAAGTGATGCTAAACCTGGATTTGACCTCAGATTTCCGGAATTCTCAATAGTTTGACCTCGGGAGGTCAAGGTAAAATGTTTAGCGTGTACTCCACTAAGAAGAAATTTGTCAGAGCACAAGCACGAAAACAAAAACAAGGGAAATACGTCGTGGGTTTTTCCGTATTTTTTCTTACGTGGCGTAAACGCTGCACTTTTTACCTTTACATTTGATGACCATTGGAGGTCAAACCATTGCGAATTCCCGAAATCTGAGGTCAAATTTGGATTCTGAATCATCTTTACTATAAAAATTCCCATTTTCGTAAAAATTTAGCAGACGAACTTTCACTGGCTACTTTTGCGCCCTTATCTTTTCTTACGCTCATTTTGCAGCCATTCAGCGATTATGTACGATTTACTTGGCTTAAAATCCTCTAATTCAGTTCTCGCCAGAATTCGCCTGTCTCAATCGTTTACAAAATGCAAAATGAACAAATTTTACGTTTGACCAAGAGCAAATGGAGTCTGACCAAAATTTTGGTCGCTTGAGACCCTTATGTACCCTTTTCGATGGTATTTTTTGTGAAGCACTTAAAACACTTAACTTCGAGAGACATAAATCTGCCGAAATTTAATTAGCAGGTGAAAGAACTCAGGTGACAGATTCCCATCTTTCACTTCCGCTTTATCTTCCCTTCCTCACCTCCACGGTGCACCGTGCTGTGGAAATCGGCACGGGTTTTTTTGTCACTGACATCCGTAACCATAAAGTGCTAATTTTTTTTGCAATTTTTGCATAAGCTCATAAACATAAAAAAAAACTAAAAAAAATAAAAACTCTTCTCAACACTAATTGTTTTTGACACTTCCCGTCAAATTAGTTTCGGAACAATTGATAGCTGTAAAACAAAACCAAAAAGGAGCAAAAACAAAATTGCAGTTCTCGTAGTTGTTTTTAAACTGTGCTAAATGCTGTACTTCAATGTTTCGACTGCTTTGGAATCATAAGATTTGCGTTGATTTTTTTTTTTTTTTTTTTTTTGGAAATAAAGTTGGTTTTGAAAAAAGTTTTTTTTTTTTTTGAATTTACAGTAGTACTTTTAATTTATTGCACTTCTTGAACAAAATACAAATATGTTGAGTTGAACTTTGACCTTAACTTGACCTCTAGGAAAAAGTATCACGCCACAGTACTTCTCATTGTGAGTTAATAGTTAATTGTACGCTTATTGGCTTCTACCTATCTAATCATCTCCAGGTAGACAACAATAGGACAAACCACAAGAGCTACACTCCCATTTGCCAGCCATATTCTCCAGTATTAACTCCCACACTCCAATTAAAATTAAATGCGCATTATTGGAATGACAAAAAAAGTGAAAACAACTTGGCGGAAACGCTGCCGCTTCAAAGTCCTACTTTTCCACTGCACAAAAGCCATAAACAACTGATCCAAGATAGGGTTAATTAGGGGTGATTTGGAATTAGTCAAATTTGAAGCGGAGATTAATGATGTGAGGAGAGCCCTGAAAGTCACAGCAAGAAAACACACGGCAAGGGATTAATCACGTTATATATATTAATTTATTTTCGCTCATTTTGAAATTGGTTGAAGCCGTTTTCTCCTTGCGATTTGTCCCGTGCTCCTTTCCTCTTCTCTCCAGTTACGTAAATATAAAAACAGGTGAAATGAATCTCGACGAAGAAGTTTTTTGAAGTTGTTGAAAGTTTAGCTCTCTTGAATTAGGTTTATCCTTTGTGTAAATTGCTTGTCTTCGACACGATATAATGATTGACGGAAGGATGAGATTGACTTTAGGCCATTCGAATGCTCTGAATGATCTGGAAAATGGCTACAAAAACACAAACTCATTAGGAACTCAATAATTCATATACGCAAATAGCATTATTTACAATTGCGTGGTTGCATGTTTTCTAAACGAAATCGACTTCACTAAAAATACTTTCACTCCATTGAATTAATGGTTGTATCAGAGATTACAAGTACAAAGTTTGTAGCGAGTCTATTACGCTGTTTAAATTTTTTATACAGAGTTATCAAGGGCTCATTAACTGTTCTAAATCGTACTCAAGGAAGCGGTTGTCTAAATTCTAAAATGCAAAAGATATAACTTACCCGAACCGCAGACTACAAACAGAAATAGACCCATGAGCCAGGGGGCAACGGGGTACTTCTCTTCGGTCGCTCTCTGCACAGAATAAGTAAAATTAGCGAATAAACTTTAAAATTACTTTTGGACACGTCCATGGGTCATTGCTCCTGGAGAATGCGAGACCATATGTTTTGACTTACTGTGGACTTGGGCACGTTTCCCCTCATCGTGACCATTTTGCTGGCCTTCTCGTTGGCCACTCGCATCCTCTGCTTAGACACCATGATGAACTAGGTAATTGAGAAAGGAAGGGACTACTGTAGAGCTGGTTAATCAGAAGCAGATTCCAGTCTGATGAACAGAACTCGTAGCAATCGAGGGAGAGAGTGAAAGTGTTGGAAAATTAAGAGCCGAAAAGAGACAGCTAAAAGTCAAGTTGAGTGTATTTGCGTTGTACAACTCCTGGTAACGTGGCAGGTGGGCTCTGCCAACCAACACAATGTCAACCAAATTCAAAGTCAAGATCCATGTGCTCATCAGATGGCTATTAATTAAGTGGATATCGGTAATTAACTTACTGATTAATCAGGATGGTCCAGTCACGATGAATCCGTGGCCGATTAATTCCTCTTCAATAATTAGCAACTAACGTTAACTAATTAACTTTTCGAAAACAACTGAAACCCACAACAAACGGATTGGAGAAAAACACACTTCCGAAGCGTCCCCTTCAGTCCCACGTAGTTGGGCATTGTATTCGAGTCAGAGACAATAAAACTCAAGTATTTTTTTGATAATATGATGTGTAATTTGACAGATGCAACATTTTAAATGACTACAAATTAGCAAGATTAATTGAATACTTATGACAAAAACATATTATTTAAAAGAGCCATTTATAGGAATTGTTTTTCAAATTATTCCAATCCGATTCAAATTATGTTTGATAATTCTTATGTTTTGATAAAACTATATTTTTACTTCTATACGCCCATCCATGATGAAGTAAAAGTGAAATGTGGGTGTGCTGTACACGGATCAACAAAAATCTTATCTGAATGAATTCTAGCGTCTAAATTTTCCATCACTGTTTCTCCGTCTCTGAAGCAGATGCTGTAGACTTGACCTTTGACCTCATTTTGAAATTTAGAAAAATTTAGAACAAGCTTTCTAAATTGCCCTGCTTCAATTTCTGCGTAATTCGCAGCTTTCATCGTTCATTTTATAGCGTCCAAATTCGCATATTTTCAGATGAAGATAAGCGTAGAATGAAGGGAGAGCTTGTGCGCAAGACTGTCGCCTCTCTGTCGCGTTTGGGAACCAATGAAATGCCAGGAAACTAATTGCCTTTGTCTTCCATGCACTTCCGTCATTTTGAAAGTTGTAAACAAAGCAAGACACGGAGAACAAGGGAAGAGGAGTTCCTTGGTTGACTAATTAATTGTTTGAATGTAGATTCAATTAGTTAACTTAAGATTAATTAGTGAGACATCTAATTACAGGCTCAAGATGGACTTCGACTACATCCTCAGCAAAATGGAGAGCTTCTACAGAGGCGAGGAGTCGGATGACATTGATATTTCGCAAAAGGAAGAATCAAGGTGTCTGGTAGATCCAATTAAACCTCCTTGCTACCTGAAAGTGGATTTGGTAAATGCTAAGATTAATGCTATGTAATTAATAACCAGTAATAGCAACTAGTCCGCGTATTTATCGGTGCGTGATGTCAATCGTCAGGTCTTAACTAATTGCGATTCATTTTTTTTTCTGCTGTTGCTGGCTGATGCGGCTAACGAATAAGGTTGACAAAGTTAGATCAAGGAAAATTGGATTTAGCATTAGAAACAATGAAATAGCAAAGCAACACCCGGCACTCCGGCAGAATCGTTTATAGGGCGTTCGAGCCAGCTCTGTTTCTGCCAAGAGTTGATTTTTTTAGTTTTAATTTTTACGCTAACGTCGCGTCTAATCTTATTTCAAAGGATTGGGGTGATGGAAAAAATTAATTATCAGAAAAACATTTTGATGTTGTTATTTGTGGACGTAGACTAGAGCTTAAGATACGAATTATGACATTGTCATTTGGTTGGACTGGTACCCCTTGTCCATCGGCTTACGAGAAAGCGTCATTGAACAATTATTCATGTATGATTATGCGATGCGAATCCCTTTGGTGATGGTTCGGGGTCACGGAAGAAGGAAGGATGAGATAACGATAAAATGTCTGATTGTAATTTGCAAAACGGCCAACTCAACAGCCTCAACAAGCCGTTTTCGCCATCGTGCTGACTTTGATTCAATGTCTGATTCTAGTTGATAGTTCCTCTCCTCCGGTGTAATTCCTATCTGTTGATTTTTGATTTTTTTTTTGGATCAGTCCCTTTGCGATTTTAAATCACTCCGTTGTCCCTTAGTTTTAACTAACCTTAGCGTTAATAATTAGAATAGAATATTAGTAAGTAACGTCAAGTTATAAAATTAAGTTTTCAACCACTCGTCGCCATTTTAAAATCTAGGTATGGGTTGATTTTTTGTAAATTTTAGTTTGTAATACGTAATATTTCATCGTGTTTAGTTTCCGAGTGCTAATTTGACTAAGCGTGAAGCTCTTTACCTGGAATATAACGTTATACACTTGAGAATGACGCAAGCATTGCACGAGTTGACGACCAGAACGGGAATGCCGATTACTCAAGAAAATGGCCAACGGCGCTATGGCCCTCCTCTGAACTATAAGGGGCCACCAGTTGAACGAGGTAAACAAATACTGCGCTGAATGTTGGGGCTATTGGTTCGATACAATTACTCGGTTTACACTGTAGGATCTGAAATTTTTGTGGGGAAACTGCCTCGTGACATGTTCGAAGACGAAATTGTTCCAGTCTTTGAACAGGCTGGAGAGATTTTCGAACTTCGGCTCATGATGGACTTTAGCGGAACGAACCGTGGATACTGCTTTGTCCAGTACTATACGGCAGAGGCTGCAACAAAAGCTATCAAGTTGCTCAATGATCATGAGATTCGAAGCGGTAATAAACTACATTTTACGATTTGGCTGGTTAAATGTCATATCAATTGATTTGTACTAGGACGCTTCCTTGGTGTTGTCAAATCAGTGGACAACTGTCGCCTCTTCGTAGGTGGGATTCCTAGAGATAAGACCAGGGATCAGATTTACGAAGAGATGAGGAAAGTTACTGATGGCGTGAGTAAAGTCATATCAAATCCCTCTCCAATGGACCGTAGCAAAAATCGTGGCTACGCTTTCATCGAATACGAAAATCATCGGTAAGACATGAATCGAATGGCAGTTGAACGATTGTAAATACGCGGTTTTCGAGTTTTTGGCTTGTATAAAAGCCCAACAGTTTCATATGATCTCACATTTCTTCTTGTCTAATTTTCAGAGCTGCTGCAATGGCTCGTCGCAAGATGATTCCAGGGAAAATTCAATTGTGGGGAGTGACAGTGGCCGTGGATTGGGCCGAACCTGAACCTGATGTAGACCCTTCTATTATGTCCAAGGCATTAAACTGCATGCTGCACGAGTTTGCGCATGACTTTATTTTTCTGCGAATGTTGTATTATTTTGTTGAGTTGGAGCTTGTTCTGTACTTTTCTGTTCCTGTCGCTTTATCCCTTATCCGCTTGAAACAGCACAGATGAACTGCACCTATCACTAATATGCCATTCGTTTGAGTTCGTTTTGCTTTTGAGAAAGAGTTTTACGGAGAATTTATTAGTCAATGATTTCAACAGGTGATGAATCTGTACGTTCGAAACGTGACAATGGCAGTTACAGAAGAGGAACTTCGAAATGTCTTTGACGCTCATTCACGGAATGGCGTTGACAAAGTGAAGAAGATCAAAGACTATGCTTTCATTCACTTCCTGAGCAGGTCTCAGGCTGAAGACGCGCTGAAATCGCTGGACGGGTCTGAGTTGGACGGTTCAATCTTGGAAATTACTTGGGCCAAACCAGTGAACAAAGTAGTGTACAAAGCTAAAAAGGCTTTGGCGAAGCAGCTCTACTCGCATGGCAGTACTGGAAATCATGCAAAAAGTAAGTTGTGTTCATGTTGAATGAGACCACTCGCTATATTTTGACAAGATTTTTCAAGTTTTCATGATTATGAAAACATTGACAAAGAATCCTAAAATATAAACTGACGTTTTTATAAGGCATTTATGATGGCGGCAATAGTTCGGAACGAATTTTTGGACAATACAATTCTCTCAGTTGCGGGAGCAATGCTCATCAAATACTTTATCACCAAATGTCGCAACAGTATAAAGGTCATGACTACGCCAATTATCCTTCCATGCAATACCAAAACGGATCTCTCCAGCACGACTCTGGTGGAAGCGGTCGCCAAGACTTGGGCAACAGCACTTTTGGCCATGTCTACCCATCAGCGCATATTGTACCACCGCTTGGACACTCAAAGTCGCTGCGTAAGATATTCCTTCACTTTTCGTATTCAGTTGTCGTTTTTAACTTAAAATCGAAACTTCTTCTAGTTGGACACAATGTGCCTTCAGACCGTATCTACGGTTCCTACAGTTCTGGACACGGTGCTCCTGGAATGTACATGCCAATCTCTGGCGGACATGCTCATTCTCAGTACAGAAATGGACCACTTCTGGCTCAAATGACTCCTTACATGACACAACTTGGACATGGACTTCCCTATATTATCTAAAAACAGATTTATTTAGTTAGTGACCGTAGATTTGATTAATTGGCGGCGCCTGTGCCTTCTTATTCATGACTTATTTTTTTGCGATGAGTTTTCGTTTTTAAATTGTTTTAGACTCGTTGGGAGCATATTTTCCCTGCCACATGCGTGTGGCATGTTGTCTCCGTATCACTACCCTTCTTGCTTTTAGAATTTCTCTTCTCGTTTTTGTTAGCCATCATTTTTTGCTGCTTAATTGTTAAACAAATGCGGTAGAAAATTATTAAAGGTCTGGTGGTACTCTAAAAAAAAAACTAAAAGTATTCTTATTGTTTATTACGTAATTGCAATTTAATAATTGAAGTCTGCATGGAATTTGATGTTTAGGAGAGAGCTCAAGCTTTTCCAAAAAGCGAGTAATGGTAGGTGCAACCTCTGTCTCGTGGTAAAGGGACAGCTAAAGCGAAACCGACTTGTACAGGCCTCCTGCCCTTGAAGCAGTCCAATTTCAGCGATTTCATTTATAGCAGCAAATGGGCTGGAAGTCGTGCCATTGAAAGTGGATTCAGCGTAAGACTGGATCGCTGGAGAACGAACTTCTTTTAATACCAACTCCGCCACCGGAAAGAAGGTTTCTGAGTCTGCGGCAAATTCACAGATGGCACGCTTCTGACATTCTTGCTCAGGAATCTATTCAGAATGTTATTGAATAATCGCTGAAAAATTAAAGCATCTTTATAGCGTATACCTGGATTAACTCAAAGTAGGTTCGAACCCGATCCAGCGAGCCTTGGAGGGATGGATTGTCTTCTGACTCAATCGCTTCGGCGACGCTGGAACTCCGTCGCCTCCTGTATCTCCAAGTGTTGAAGAGATTTGACATGGGTGGAAGCACAATGGTGAAGGGTATCGTTAGCAGGAATCCAACGTCCAGGGAACCATCGATGTTTAAGTACAGAAATCGCTTCGAGCGACTTCTGCCACTGACTGTTTTTGGATCGCTGCCAGTGCTGTTGTGGTACGATTCTCCGCCCCTTAGTTTGAGCCAATCAGAAGATAGCTCTACTTCGCCAAGGACTTGCTCAGCCGCGTTTACCATCGCAAGAACTAAAAACAAGAAGCGAACCTCCATTAGCAGGACTGGTTGGAAATCGCTGTCACAGGCAACATAAAATCGCTGATTTTGTTCTATGTCGCTCTAAATTTTGACACATTTAATTTATAGGCTTCCAATTGCGATTTTGCAAATGAATTGGTCACCAGTTATGAGCGTTATGTTAATTAAAAATTATGTAAATAGAGCACACGCGAACAATTACGTTTAGCACGCTTCGAAAGTTAACGGTGAATTAGATTAACAAACTTTTAATTAACTACAATTAGTGCAAATTGTAATTAGTATTGGCCCGCTTCTTCAATACAAAATTAAAATAAATGGTAAACTAGTTTTTCAAAACTACTGAATCTTTTTTTAAAGTTGTTTTCCCCATGCGCGTGACCAAGAAACAAGTTTTAAAATGTTTAGAAAATTTTCGTTGGCCTTCCAATTGTTGGCGTTGACCTTAAGGGAGGTCAAAGGTCAAAGTCAAATGGTTCCTCTTGGCACATCTCCAGAAGATTTCGTTGAAGCAGAGCTAGCGGCATTTGAACTCGAGCGAGAAGAGTTTCTGTCGTCAACGGTCCACGACGCTCAGCACCGTGGAAAGCGAACGGTGATGTTCAACGGTCTAGCTCCCATTGATCTGGGCATGCTATTTGGCATTCCGCTCTCGCTAGCGCTGCCGTCGCTCTCAAATTATTTTCAATTCAATTGGAACAAGGTCAAACGCAGTACTG
>VYYI01000322.1:0-35122 GCA_021029175.1 Bilobella aurantiaca | reverse complement strand
CATTTATGTGTGCTTAGGTATCTCGATCCGCCCAGAAAACAACGCTGTTTCCCAATAGCAGTGACCGAAATATGCCACTTTCGCGCATGCTCGGCGTGAGTCTCACTATCCTAACTAATAGGTAGTGGGCTCCCTGTTACAAACATACATACCCAGAAATAAAAATAGAGTCTTCCTGTCCTAGGACAGGCTATTTTTTAACTAGTGTTGAATATAATTCATAACATTCAGAATAATATTTCGAATACAATTTTTTTATGGTGGATTGGAAGCCCTTGAAGTGCGTGAAAGTTGGGAAATAGCGTAACGCTTTCTTAATTATTAGAAAGTAGTGAAGAATTATAGCGTAGCCCAAAGCCCTCCCGCTAAGACAGAAGCCTTTCTTTCCGCAAAGACGAAATCATGGGGGAAATTGGAGGATTAGAAAGTTTTAATTGGAAAATCCTATGTCTTGGTGGTCCCTTCGTTTTTGTACACTTTTCCATTTATCCACCAAAACCACATTTGGAGACAAATTGTTTACCGCAAGAGTCCCAATAGGGGCTCAAAGGGATCACTATTTACCATCAAACAACTAACCACTCCCTTGCTACATAGTTCAGAAAGCCTCAATTGACCACGTTTTATTTTAAGGGCCCTTACGGTAGCCCTTTCTTATTTGAT
This sequence comes from Bilobella aurantiaca, assembly GCA_021029175.1. Classification (NCBI taxonomy): domain Eukaryota; kingdom Metazoa; phylum Arthropoda; class Collembola; order Poduromorpha; family Neanuridae; genus Bilobella; species Bilobella aurantiaca. Next base: position 34,459 of record VYYI01000322.1, on the reverse strand, counting down.
ATATTTCTTGTTCTTCAGTTTCGGTGAGAGCAGAATCCAATCAATCAGGGTCCACTTCCCTTACGAGTCAAAGGAATGATTATAACCAAAGGACCAGTATAGCTCCAAGTGTTGAAACACAATGGAAACTCCACTTTACAAAGGAACAATAGAAAGTCTCTGCTGACGCTTTCCCTGGGAAACGAAGGCTTTGCCTAACACTACTTGGTCCAAGGGTACGCCTTCAAAATCCATTGTTTCTCTCTCCCTTCGTCTGTGAGAATGAAAGGGAGATCAAAGGGTCCTTCTATCGTCTCAAACTTAGACATAATGCTCTAGCTATATAGACATGACAATTCCAAATTTCCAGCAGCCTCACTTCATCTCTAATGTTCCTTTGACCTCAATCTCTCTTCCAAAAAGCAGCAGAAAGGGGTCACTCAATTTTTTTTAAAGAGGTAACACAAAGTTATAAAAAGCCACTTCCACGTCCTGTTGAAAAGTCTGTAAAAGTTCAAATGGCCATCTCCTGCCTAACCAATCAAAAGGCTCCCATTCTACTTCCATTATTCTGTAATCCTGGAGACGAGATAAATCAAGCGGTCCAAATGCATTCTCCACAAAATCTCCCCACCACAATTGTCCAAAAATCTCCTAGCTAGCTAAAAAAAAAAGTAGGGAGAAAGCACAAGCGTTCCTCGTCGAGAGAAAGTCATGAAAAATTTGATGAAAAATTCGAAGAGTAAAAAAACTTTCTCTTCTTCGGAGTCAACCAAGGAGAAAATCTATCCAATTACTCATTAATTTTTTGCCGCCCGCCCCAACGCTTGAAACTAATCGCCGAAGCAGCAGTGATCACACTTCCAGTCCATTTCACTCAAAGAAATTCAATTCAGTGGAAATGAAGGGTCCGCATGTACCCTTTTATGACGGGCTCTTGTGTCGTCAAAGTCAAAAGAGCTATGGAAAGAGGCTTTGGTAACTCGTTGCGAGGTCTGGCCCGGGGGTAGGTGTACTAGAAAAACAAAGGGCCCGCTCTGCGAGTCTAATTTGGAAGAGTGGTCTTTCTGGAAAGCTGGAAGAGCCCTGGTCCTGGAAGCTAAGGGGCCTGGAAGGTAGGGTCGATATATTGGACTTCCAAGGACAAGCGCACAGGTGTTTTCCCTCTTCATCTTCCAATTCTACATCTGAGAGGCTGGAGACAAGCTGGAAAGGAAGCGGCGGCCTGACTTTAAATCTGGGAAAGGCATGCTAAACTAAAATTGAAACCAAACTGACTCATGATAAGAGGGAAAAAGTGAAAGCAGAGCAATTGTGGAGCAGGGAAAGTGAAAGCACTAAGAAAACCAAAAAGTTTAATGGATCGCCTTCCTCCACTTTCTCCACTTTAAATCACTGCCCTTCTACTTTTTAACGATTTGGGAATATCAAAAGTTATCAGTCCAAACCGGCATCAAACTTAGATCACACTTTCTTTTATGAAATTACATTATGCGTTCTGCAAAATTATATTTTGTTTTCAATAAATACAAAGCATAATTATTATAACAATCACACACTTGAAGACCGTGTAAAACCTTATTAGGTGTTATTTGATATTAATTAGTTCAAGTTTAATTATACAAAAGAGTCCAAATATTTTCACAGGAAAAAAATATCACAAAGTGAAATTATTTCTTTCAAAATTAATTTGTCTTAGTACTTTCTGTATTTCAAATGAGAATAGCCATTGGAAAAGGAGTTCACATGAAACAAAATCACAATCAACCATACGTTTTCGAATGATAAAACTAAATATAATTTGACTGTATTTTAGCTTACTGCACGACCTTTAATATAAAAATCTAAAGAGAAGGGACCAATACCAAATCACTTAAAACAGAAGGCTTTCTCGAAACTAACATCGAACATTACTATTGCAGCGGTCTTCAATCTAGAAAGGTTGAAAGTAAAAATCAAAAATGTCTGAATTAAATCCTTTAAAATCCGGAATTGAGTTTGAATTGATTATAATCGGTAAATAGTCACATGGTAAGAAGTACGTCTTTTAAAAGTGGGGGTGATAGGTTCTGGAGAGTGATTTGGGCCTTTATGAAAGTTGTGCTGAGCCTGGATGGTGTGTCGTTGGCATACGGAAAGGAGGGAGGGAGGAAGAAGGATGTTGCGAAGACTGTCCTTGGTCTGGCTGAAATAGAAAGTTGGGGAAAGTGGCCAGAGTGAAAGTGCAGAGGAAGAAAGTGGCAGAAGATACCTTCGAGATACTTGCTGGATACTTTCTCGACCCATTCTGCTCCCACAAACCACCAGTTGATCTTTACTTAAACCAGATCCAGCCCCACATCTCAGCCTTACTCTCTTCCCAAGCCTCCACCGTGCTTCCACGGTCACACCGTTCGTCCAGTGGTCAACTCCCACCCACAACCACCTTCCCTAATTATCTTCCGTTCTAGTGAACAAGAACCATGACGCTAATTTAGAGTCAACAACAACTAACAACAATTCCTGGGCTCCCGAGCCGGAAGTGAATTTCAGAATGCATCAGGGCCTCAACATGAGCATCAAGCGGGTGTCCATGGGACCAAGCTCAGGAGTGGACAAGGGCACGGAATTCGATAGTGAAGTAAGTACAATTTTTGAAACTTTAAAAATTTTATAACTTCAAATTTTTGTCTAATATTATAATAATTAGAATTAGTTTAGTTCGTATCAGCACATATTTTGTACTTTTTTTAAATGAACCGTCAGCGGTTGCACTTTTCACTTAAGTTTATCTGTGGGAAGATCAAGTGGTGAAAGGAGTCTGTTAAGAGCACAAAAGAAAGTATGGTGAAAATGAAAGACAACAAAAGTTTTGTCATTCATGCCTTTCTTCCTGGAATCGATCCTTCCAGGGACTTCCTAATGTTCGTAACGAAGCTTTCTCTTTTCATAACTTTTTTGTGCCGTTGTTAATTAATCTAGTTTAATTAGGAATGCACATTAAGAGAACTATAATATGAAGAAGCCTCATAAGACTTTAATTGCCGAGGGCAGCAATCAAGCTATAAGGCTCAAAAGTTATTCGGAATACAAATTCAGCACTTTTAATTAAATATTCTGACTGCAATTTTGAGTTTGCCTTGGATAAGTGGATGGGGGTGTTATTAAATTACCTTTGGCAGATTCGATTTATTATTCATCTCATGCTAAACGCATTTTTTTTTGTGTTAATTAGGATGGAAATTGGTTTAGTCTCTAAAAGCCGGAGTTTGAGAGATTCTTTTTTTACTTTGCGATTTTGCGAAGGAATTAGTGGATCATCCAAACCAATTTCCATACTAATGATCAGACTTGAAAAAAATATGTTCTTTAATGATTGCACTGCAGTTGATAATTTTTTTTTCGCGAATATGTAAATGACGGTTGAAATCCTGGTCCTATTGATTCATCGGAAAGTTGAAGTTCTTATCTAAAACTTTTCAACTTTTGAGACTTTTTTTTTAAATAAAATTGTAGAATCTGGTAGACAGTTGCAGAACACAGGTGCTTTTGAAGATGAACTTTTTTTTTTAGTTTCATGGAAGAATTGGAATTGAAAGGCACAAAATTACTGCACAGATCTACGCTCTGCTACAGATTCAGATTCGTTTTCTTCTACTTAAATCGTATTGGATACAATTTTCTGCCAAAAAGAAAAACATGTATTAAAGAAAAAAACACAAGACAGCACTCAAAAAAGTAGATTACTTTCTCGAAGAATTTCAAAGTTAAATCACTTTTTGGATCAACTTACTATTTTGATGAGAGCAGATACTCAAAAAATGTCTTAAAATCTTAATCCTAATGTGATCTGAAATTTAAAAGAAAATGGGCTTCACTCTTTTTCGTAATAAAAAGTGTGACTCATGAAACGTCAAGCTAAAAATATTCGTATGGAAAACTAAAAGTTTGTTTAAAATTTAATTAAAATGAAAAGTTTAGACGGCATTATAGGGTTACATTTTCACGGTGCTTGGCAACACTGTGTGACACGGTGACATTGGGGGACATTTTGCAAATTCTACAAAGTGAAATTTTACGTACTCGACGTAATGAGAGTCAAATTTTCTAAAAATTTGCCCGGTTGATTGTTACATTTTTTCCTACTGACATGAACGCTGTTTTTTGTCTATATAGCAGTCGGCGAAAGTTGGAAAGAAAAGCGATGAATGGTGCCTGGAAGGTATAGAGGGAGAGTCAGAAGTCTTGTCGCCCTGATTTACATGAGAAAGGGGTTGACATGTTCAAGTGAACAATGGCGATGGCGCTTCGTTCATTCAAAAGGTTGACGTGTTTGGGTTGGAGTGGGATACTGGAATTTTGCTGGAATCCTGGAAAAGCCTGGACCAGGATTTTTCGTGGAAGTTGATAATCCCTGGACTCCCATTCCATCAAGCACCACTCCATGTCTCTCAACTTTTATAACTTCCCGCTCCCGTCCACTTCCATTTCCTTCCTTTCATCCTCCCCGTCCTTCCAGCATCCACATTTCCTGGAGGATCTGGAACCCATTCCTTTAAAGCAAAATTAATCCAGCATATCAAGACCCTCTCCTCGCAATTTCTAGGCCCAATTTGATTCCAAAAGTGATCTAAAAGCAATCACCTAAAGTGAGTACGTCAACGCTCCGCTTCCTGATTTTTTGGGAGCGGAAACAAGAAAGTTTCTCTTACTCAAGGCAATGGTAAAAGCGAAAGTGAAAGTGTTCCAAAAGAGAAAGTATTGCGTATAACATTTATACTCATAAAAATTTGTCTTCCTCACACATATGTTTTCCTAAACCTTTGTCAGCACATAAATATTACACTTGTTGATCACCTTGTGACGTGTGAGAATTGATCGCGCAAATATCTCGCAAATATTTCCCGTTTTTTCCAAACCACAGCTAAATGATGAGAATGTTGAATATTTATTTTAAAATCTTTCTAGCTAAAATTACAACTACAGTTAAAATTAATTTCCGGTTTATTTTTTTTTTGTGGAAAACATTTTTTGTTGCTCCGGGAAGCTACAAGTGGTTCATGAATGTCGAAAGAGTTAAGTTTGGTTTGGCTTCTTTGCAGGGAACGGGGGCTGTTCCGAGCAGTTCTGGCGGAATCGGGAACCGTCGGATGTCGCAAATGTCGAAAGGCAGCATCTATGGTCCAGCAGGATTCAACCCGAGGTATCTGTCGAGGGGTGGATCTTCCCGTCATCCCTATTCGTACTCCCTGCAGTGAGACACTTTGGTGACCGTATTGCGGTCTTCTTCTACTTTCTCTATCTGTCTTCTTTCTCTGTTCTGTCACTGTCTCTCTTTCTTACTTCACTATCAATTTTCTATTTCACTATATTACATATACAAATATTCAGGAAAAAACACACACAAAACAGTAGCCAAATAATAAGTCAAAAATATAGCACCTAAAATCAAGCCGAAATACCGATAGAGGTTCTTGCAAAGGACCAAGGACCAAAGGATTCAGGAGAAGTTATTCTAATTCAAAGGCCTCTTTGAGAAAGGCTCTGTATAAATCAATGGGAGAGATGTGTTGTTTAGTGGTGCAAAATCACACAAATTAATACAGAAAGGATTTAAGTTCTATAAATCATAGGAAGCGGTAAAGCTGCTTTTCCTAGAGTACCCTGGCGTCGGCCTGCAGAGGATTAGGTCTCAGAGATTTTAGAATATTTTCCAAGCGATTTTCGGGTGTGTTCCAGCGCTTTTAGAAGGGAAATTGAAATCAGTTGACCTTAGAAGAGGGAGGGATTTGTGCCTGGAATTAGGTTGGGAATTGTGTGGGGGAAATATAAAGAAGTGAATTGTCAGTGGACCCACTTTCCACTCCATCACAACAGCCACCTACTTAGTGGGATCCTGGAGAATGAATGGTGGAGAAAGGGGTCCTTTAGGTTTGGAGCCTACTTTGTAGCCTAGGTTAAGCGTCGTAGCCACGGAATAGAAAGGCTATTGTTCTCTTGAGACATTTGATATGCAGTGGAAAGGGCGAGTAAAGAAGGAGGCCAATTTGTCTTCAATTCCCAGGACACTTTCACCTCCTATTTCCCAGATTACAGTTCAAAGAAGCCATTCTACTTATTGTTAAGGCTTACCATTTATTGGACGGAAATTGTCTTAGGCTACGCACTAAAATCGTCCTTCGTTGTGTCTGACCGTTGTGAATAAAGCGTCTCGATCAAGTGGTTTTGGCTCCTGAAATTGAGCAGTACTTTATTAACGAGCCCATCTTGCCCGTTTTGTTGCTAAACAAAAATCCACAAAACATCTGAAGTACTGCTCACGACAGCATGTGATTAAATCCAACTAAGCAAATGCCCGAACAACGATTTTTCGGTTGACCCTTACAAAATCCTCCCTACTAATATCGACGTCAGAAAGAATTTAGTTGATTTTAAAAACGAAGCGACTGTGATTCTCGCATCACCAAATTTCAAGTGTCTTTCAAGTAATTTTTTTTAAAATCAGTCCAACTTTGAAATTCCTAATTGGGACGACGGTGTTGTTGAAATTGAGCATTGGCTTTTGGATTGACTGAAAAATGCCAATAAAGAATTAGAACGCTTGGACAGTTTTTCGAGCTTTAAAAACAATTTTTCATATCTCTAGAAAATTTTCTAAACAGAAATTCTGAATGGGCGATTCGAGCTGAAAGGTTGCCTTCATTTGCATCAAGAACAAAGCACAAAAAGTTCAGTGAGTCTGGAATTTGTTGTTAATATTTTCCAGCATTCTGGAAACTTATTTTCTTGACAAGGAGAATTCTTCAAATTAGGTTGAATTTGAATTCGAGAGACCTAAAATCTGAATTCATTCTTTGCATACAAAACAACTTGTAGACTATATCTCAAGAATAAAAATTGGAGATAAAATTTGGGAGGCGGATATTTTTGGAATTTTCTTTCTTGCATCATTCACTAGGTAATAATGAAAAGTATTTCATTTGGCAGTCACATAACGACTACTTTCAGTCCCAGTACTTTTCACTTTCAAAGTGTGAAAATACATTCGAAGTGTTCATTTTTGAGAAATTTTAAGAATAGTGAAGGCTTTAAAGGATATAAAATTTTATTGACGAATATTTCCAAACCCTCTTCATTTCCTCAATTGAATCTGTCATTTCCTCAAAAAAATTAATTTAAAAATCAACTTTGTCGTCTCCAGCAGCTTTCCTGTTTTTTCTTGGCAAAAGAAAGTTTATTTTTTCAATTAGAGAAAGTTTTTACACTTGAAAGGTAATGTCATTATAGTTAGCTCAGAACTCTACAAGACACTTGAACATTATATATCATTTTCCTCTTATTAGCTTAAATGTTTACATTACGAATCTAAATTTTATTATTCGTACGTCTTGAAATTGGTCATTAAATCACATTCGAAATGTAAATAAACCATTACAAGCGCAAGCAACAAAGTAGGGCATTTCCCATAATAACCTCAATTTTTTTTTATGAAAAAAAAGCAAAACAAAAATCGAAAGCGAAGAGTGATTTTTGTCTTTGGGTGCTAATTAGAACTAGGAGTGACTGGGAAATGTACATAACTTGATGTAAAGTAATGATAGCTTATCTTATTTTAAAATTTAAACTTTTTGTATTACTACTTAAAAGCAATTAACCTTCTCATAATTTCAGCGCTAAAATTTGTCTATTTTTTGTATTCTCTAAATTGAAGTTCGTGAAGCCCTTTTATTCCTTTCATTCCAAGAAAAGTCAGAATTCCTCTAATTCATTGCTATTCTCCATTTTACGTGCCTCCGGAATCCAATTTAAAAGTAATCAAAAGCATCAGCACTAAAAAACAAAATAATCCCTTTCTCCCTTCCCCTGAACTTTGAGATTAGAAAGAAACTTTTTGGAATAGCAAGTCCTTTCACTGCCCACACTTAAAATTCTCAAAATCAACCCACCTACTCAACCTTTTACTCAAATGTCATCAGTGAGTTTCAGTTTTTTAATTGGGTCATTTGTCAAATTCACCTTTAAGTACTAGAAAAGCTTTACAATCATTAAAAAAGTAATTATTCAGAACAAGTTAACGACAAAAATTAACCTTGAAAGACAAAAAAAAACTGATTTCCTTGGTGAAAGCTTTCTTGGTTAATCTTCTGGGAAAAAAAACCTAACCAAAGGAAAGTTAACTTTTGAACTTTTGAATCTATTGATCCTTTCGTATTCAGCAGATATTGATTGAAAGGGATGCTTCGAAGTGAAATTAATTTCGTCTTTGACAACGTCATCCCCTTATTTCTACACTGAAACATGGCTCCCAGATTTCTTTTAAAATAGCTCCCTTGAGGACCCCCCAGTCAAGCGTAAAACGTTATAGGCCTTCATACCCTTGCTCCGTCATTTTGAATTTTCCTGCCTTGTTAATTGTCTCTTCTAATTTACCCCTTGTTTGGCCTATAGGAGCAGGTAACCCTGTACTCCTAGGAAATGGCTTTGCAGATGGAGACACGCCCAAAAGCAAATTACCTTCGTTTGTCTTTCTCCATAATCCCCTCTGCAGGGGAGTTCTGAAGCCTAAATCCACCTCATAAATTAATCTCTCTTCCATCACAGTACTACTTATAAAATGAGAAACACAAAAGCAGAGTACACTTCTAAAAATAAGCCAGTTCTCACCACATTCGTCAGAGTCAACTTTCAAATGTACTTGAAATCCTACGCGCGCCCTTTCGAATCATGGATTTAAAATCCCTGCACTCCAGGAACCTCTCCAGAGGAAATAATTCGATGAGATGCGATCTCTCGCAAATGAGAAATTTAAGGGTGGTTTTCATCATTGTAAAACCTGTTCATGGGCTGTGTTGAAGGATCATGAAAAGGCCGATCTGTATTTTCAAATTCTTATTTTCTTCTAAAAGTTGAATGCTCAAACGCTTCAAAAAACTTTTAGAATATTTATCAATATTTTGCTTTCTAAAAGTGCTGGCTTTCAGTGCAAATCGTCTATGTTAGCCAAACTTTATTTTCAATTTATTTCAATTTATTTAAAAATGAAAAAAAAACGCTGCAATTTTGGAATTTCAGCGAAAAATCCAATTCATCGAGATTTGATTCATCGAATATATTCTAAAAATAAATGGTGGTAGGTTTCAGAAATTTTGAGAGAATTGAAAAAAAAGAAGAGTTGAAATTGGGTTCTTAGGTAGTAGAGCATAGGTTTTTTTTGTAGACAAAATGGCGCATATTTGGAACCTTTACATTAAGGTTCTGGGGAAGTTCAGATGTCAACCTGGAATGTTGTTCAGCGAACACCTTTCTCCAAGCCTGGAATTTCTGTTCCAGGACGAAAATCGTAAACCTAATAGTAAAACAACTGAGCATGAAATTGGGAAAGGAAATTCTATTTTCCAACACCTATGCGGAGAGCTTGTGTCGCGAACAGAAAAAAAATGTCTCTGAAGTTTTTCAGGGCCCAGATGCGATGATGGGAGATGAAACTAAGGGACCCGCTTTCCCTTTTGCATTTCAATTCCGTCGCCCTTGAAAAATAACCGACTTTGTAAGGCCTCATGTTTAGATTTAATCAAACTTCACTTTTAAACTTTCCTTAGTCGCACATCACTTCCAAAACACGTTTCAACGTCAGGCAGAGCTCACAAAGTTAAAAGGTGCCTCTGACGAAGGGCTCAAAAGCAGAGAGTAGCCTTACATAGGCTCTGGTAGGCCCTGCGGACCTTGACCCTAATACCAGCCATCCTCCGACTCCCAAAATAGAATTGAAATCATCCTTCTTGTAGTCCTTGTTCAATCAGAGAGGCCTGATTCACCATTTTCAAAAAAGATTAATTTCCTCCTATTTTCAATCCCTACCTTTCAGGTAAATACACTTTCTTCTCCTTAACTATCACAAATTGATTTCAAATTCAATCTCTTCAAAAACTTTGATATGGCCTCTTTTGCTGGAAGAGATCTTTGAAATTCAAATTATGAATTTCAAAAATTAGGTTTCACCGACGGCACCATAGCTCCCTTGTAAAGCTTTCTCTCTTTGAAAAGGTCACCTGGCTCTGGCAGGTAGAAAATATTTTTTAATATGCCTCTTGACATGTGAAACTTTCTCCTCCTTTCTCCTTTTTTCAGAATTGTGAAAATGGGAGGAAAAAGGGAAATTGAAATTATGGAAAAAAGGAAGAGTTAAGTTTAGAAGGATTTTGAAGAATGAAAAAAGGAAATGAGAGCGCGTAAAAGCTGAAATCAATATCATCTTCATCTGTCATCCATTTTTCCTCTTCTATTTCTTTTACATTTATCCTTTCATACGAAAAAAAAATCTGTCTCCAATGGGCAAATGGGCTGATGACGTCTGTAAAGGAAGAAAAAAAGAGAAAGCGACATGTTCTTGTTCCCATACAAAAGTTCTTGCGTTCTAACGAAACTAACCAACCGACCAACTTCCTAGTCAACAAAAAGACCTAATTTCTTCCAATAGACTGAACATAGGATTTCAGACATTTTTTCTACGTTTTGTGCCGACGCCACTTGCCATCAGCATCAGGGCCCACCACCATCCAATCATGACTACAACACAAATTTATGTTATATACAATGTCAGCATTTCCAAAAAAATGCTTTCGCTATCAAGAGTTCTGAAGTTCATTATGACTATCCGCGTATTTCGCATTTTAGCAAAAAAAAAAGTGAGTTATTTAATACTCTGGACTTGATCTCAATTTACAGTAGGACTGCTTTCTCTATGGTGAAAGTAAAAACTTTGTTTGGCTTCTTTATCCAGCAAATCTCTGGCACTTACACGAGTGACAGGAAACGAAGGAAAAAAAATTGTGTTAGGGTCGGATTTTATGTTAGGCTTCACGAGTTCATCGCCTGTCATTTCGCCTGCTCCACTTGATGACAATCACTTGTCGTTGCTGTCCAGACCAAACTTTGGTAAATCTGAGCCCTTAAAGGAAATGGATAAGCTTCATGTGGGCCCTTGGTTGATGGAAGGGCATAAAAGAATGGAGGGAACTGAATTGGAAAAAGACGGAAAGTGTGCTTTAACTCCGTTTGTCTTTCGTTTCATTGTCTTTTTGACACTTTCTCCATTAAGGACCGCAAGAGCAGACCGCAGAACACTTTCCCTTGCCAAAAACAACAGTACGGAGGGAAAAGGCGCTCAAATTCTCCCGCTTTCTTCCGCTAGGCGCTAAACCGCATTTGAATTAAAGACCCTTCCTGTGCGTCCTTTCAAACGGACGCTTAATTCTCACATTTTTAATAACCTCGCTTCCAGAAATTTATGACCTAAATTATTAGAGGTCCTACTGGACATGTTGGCAAAAATTATTACCCGCTAGACACCAGCTGTTGTGTCACAGGGATTTGAAACTGTTCTCACAAAATGATCAACGGTTTTAGATTCAGCGGAGCGCTTAAAAAGTACTTAAAATGGCTCATGGATTGTTTTTGAAACTAAGTTTTTTAAAGTATCGCTTGAAGAGTAACACCACTTATTACATAACTTCTACCAGAGAAAACATGTTTTGAAGCATTGTTATAAGTGGAGAAAGTTCAATAGCCCACTTTTGAGTGCATTAGTAGAAGTAACAGTATTTACTGTTAAGGTCGTGGATCTGAAATTTTATATTTGAAGAATGCTGAATACTTTCACCAAATAATTTTGTCACTGTCAAGATAAATCAGGGCCGGAGAGCGAATGCTGCTGTGGTGTCACGCAAAAATGAGTAAATTTACTGCTTTCCACAATATCAATTTCCTGTGTCTAACCTATTACAGAGTATGGCTTTTAGCCGTTAGAATTTTTTAGATTGATTCGCGTGTCAAAAAAAAGAAATTTATTTTTATTTACAAAAAATTCTCCAGAGTAAAATCAACCTTTTTGCAATAAAAAAAAACTCCTATTTTTGCATCTGTCTAGAAAAAACAGTTCTAGCAAATTGAATTGTATTATTTCTGGGACAATGCAATCAGCAATTCAAAATCCTGCTAATCTAAAATGTTAATTGTAGTTTACTAACTTTAATTTTCTAAGATATGACAGAAGGAGAAATAGGTTGACGAATGAATCAAAACTAAGCATTATCTGCAACTCAAACTTTGTTCGCTAGATGGTGTCAGGCGTGTCAGTAAATTTATGAATCGTAGAAGAAAAAAGCAAGCGCAAACGACTTGTACTAATGCATAAGCACAACAACGTTTACAAAACGCACATTTCGTATTTAAAAAAGTGTTTTTTGCGTGCACACATATTTCTTGTATTAACCATCTTTTCTTCTAGTGTTGCCTCTCGTAGTGATTTTCAGCAAATACAAACACAAAAACGTACGAGACGTTATTAGTATGGGCAGCAGAGCAAAGGGAACTTTTATTTATTTAGTTATTGATGCTTTCTAATAGGAATTTCCTTTCCCCTACTTTCTCCTTCCTTTGAATCTAACATCTTTTCAATGGACTTTTCAGAGAGGTAAAATGCAAATGGACTTTTATATTTGATTTCCGCTCCACCTCTTCTAAAGCAACGCTTCGGCATTTTTTCTTTACCTCTTTTCCTACGTCAGGGAAAGTGGAGCCTTAAGCCCATTTTGAAAATGTAGTACAATTTTTCTTTTCACGCATAAAGGGAAGAGCCATGTTTTTGAATTAGGACGACAAATCAGAAACAGAAATTTTATTTAACACTTTCCGGTTCTTAGACTTTCTCCAGGAGAAAGTAGGACGTAAGAACACGAAAGAAAAGAAGACAAAATCCTGGTGGAGCGTGTGTGGAGATGAATGGAGTCGATTTCCTTTTGTTGTGGTTCCTTTTTGCCTCGTCTAAGGCATCACTTTCTCCTCCATGATTGATGGTTCAAAGGGCCTTGATTGCCATTTCCCCAAAGACCCCTCCAGTCTGTATTTGAATATTTAAGTTTTAACAACGGAAATGCTTTCTCTCCCTTCATTCCCCTTCCAGTTTGTGGCCAAATGAGCTTCGCTCACAAAGGAGATTGAAAATCTAAATGGAAATTAGAAGCCAATCAAGTTTAATTCTACTTTCTCTTTTCCCAAGTAACCCAAACACTCATTTCGGCCATGGGCCTTGGCAGTCCTTAACGTTGCCCTTGGAAACAGACCTGGGCTTCGTGTCCTGATCTGGACAAAGTGTACGTACGCCCTTTGACCTCTGGATGAACTTTGCGTGGAGATCAAAGGACTTGAACTTGGAATTGTGTAAGTTCAGCCGGTGCAAAGATTCATTGTTGGGTTGATTGAGGCGGTGAAAGGAGTGAAAGTGTGGGATGTTTGAAATGCGGAGAGATTGGATTGTAAACATTTGCTTTAGGACTGTTGTTAGTACTCGACTCCTCTGTAATTGAATTCCAGTTCTTTTGAATTGGACTCGAAGGGATCTTTGAGTAGCTGAAGGCAGGAATTCTTGGATTTAGATCTCAAGGGCCAGGATTAGGAACAAGTGGGAGTGTTCAAATAAACGCTCAACTGACGTTCTCTACCGTAAAAGTGCACGCTCGGGCACCTAGCACAAAAATAAACCCAAAATTGTCTATAGATTTCTCAATTTGTAATTTACAAATTGTAAATTAAAAAAAAACATTGCAAACGAAGTTGCCTTTGTCGTTTGTCTTGATGGATTACATGTCATTATTGAAAATGAAGAACAAATACTGATTATGTTATTGTTGATGTGTCCGAACTTTTGGGCTGAAGTTTTCAATTGTTCGTGTACATATTTGTCAATATTTTCCAGCTTAATTTTTAAAACATTTTATGTTACATAGTTTTTTGTAATCAATCATTTAAAAATGATTAAAACACTCATTACTTCATTGAGAGAAACTATTAGAAAGATTTTAAGATTTAAAATTTTAAGAATTAATGTTTTTTTCATTGTTATTATGATTACTATTCTACTTGAAAATTGCATTTAAGTGTGTATGTACTGCATTTCTGAAAGTTGTTTGAGCTTAATAAATTTGAGCCAATATTATTCGGTCCAATGGCGAATCGCCGTTGGTTCAGATATGATCTTTCGATGATTACATAAGCGTCTTTACACTAAATAGGGAAACGATGGGTGGGTGGCTGGGTTTCAAGTGAAAATATGCAGTAGTTTCTTGGCAAATCCAGCATCTTTCCCTTTCACCCAATTTAGAGTAGTTTCAAATATTTGCACAAGTCTTGATTTCCTTCTTAAGCCCTACATCGCATCTTCCAGTTCTTCCAGCCTCCTTACCAAATTCCACCTGTTCCAGTTCCCCAGCCTCCTTCCTTCTATTTGCCCTTCTACTGTAGCCTAAGCGAGTGCCCTTCCATCTGGAACACTTTAACAATTCCCCTGCTCAGCCGGATACAAATCTCCGGAACGCAACATCCGAGGCCCTTCCTCCAACTTCCACACGTTTAAACTATCTTGCTAATTATTTGAACAGGGACGATGATTCCAGGCACAGCGGTTATGGCATTCTTATCGCAACTTTCCTGTTGAGTAGGCTTTCTCACAAGACTTATTTGCTCACTTTTTCTTGATCTTATTTTATGAAGATAGGTATCATTATGGAAGAATCATGTTCTGAGGGAGCAGAGGCTTTATGGAAAATAGGGAAAGTTGGTTCATAATCTCGAAATCTCCACTTTAAAACTTACTTTGGAAAGTATGCTTTCCCCTTTCAAGACGAAGTTTTAGAGAGCCTCATTATGTCTGATTATCCAATTTCATCCCAACTTCAGCTCATCTCCAAACTCTGTAAAGTGATCCTTCATCATCAAAACAGCGAAATGGACACCACCACACCAATTAAAATTGGAGAACTTAATTTTAAATTTCTAAGCTTGAGAAACCTGACAATTCACTGCCGATTCTACTGTATTAGGAAAAAGGAAAAGGCACGTTACTTGACATTCCCAGAGAGCGGATGGTCAACATGTAAAGGAGAGGGTAGGGATATGGTAGGGAAGGAGCTAACTAGGAGAAAATAGACTTGGCCAACCTTGGAAGTGTATCTTCTATTTGAGCATTCAGTCAACCATATTCAGTTTCAAAGTGTCGCTACGCTAAAGTACGGGGAGTTGTGAGAACGATATCTCTATAATTTCTACAAAGTTTGTAAAATATTTGTTTTAAAGAGCGTTTTTTCCTAACCTTCTGAGTGTACAAGAAGACAAAGGAGAGTTAAAAAGTGATTCTGGGTGAAAGTTGGAGAAAGTATTTGGATCTCATTTATTGGATACTTTCTCTCTTAAACTACCTTGTGGATCTGGGGCCTGTTGATTCGCACACTTTTCACTATTCACTTGACAAAAAAACTTGAAAAGTGCAAAGCGAGCGTTGATTCGCAACACTTTGGTCAAGTGAAAAGCGAAAAAGTGAAATAGTGAAAAGTGATAGGAAATATTCCAAAACTCAGCGATTCTGTTGATTCAAACTCACTTCTGAATAGTGAATAGTAAAAAGACTTTTCACTATTTAAGGATTTTGCGCACACCGCGACCCCGTAGTGTTCAAAACCAAAAAGTCTTGAAAAGTACTGTTTAAATTGTCCAAATCGTTTAATTACGATTAAAATTAGTTAGCATAATAGATAAGGCAATGTTACATAACATTTTGATGTCAAGTGACGAGTCAGACGAGGATAATTTAGCTCCTAGAAAGCGTAAAGTGTTTCGTGAAAGGATTAATTACAACTTCCAGGGAGCCGACTTTAGGGAACGTTTTCGATTAAGGCCTGACGAAGCTGAACTAATTCTGGACGAAATTGGTCACTTACTAAAGCATCACTCAACAAGGAACAAAGCAGTAACACCTTCTCAACAATTACTAACTGCGCTGCATTGGTTTGGGTCAGGGTCACAGTACCATGCAGCCTCAGATATGCACGGCCTACACAAGTCAACAGTGTGCAAATTGTTGAAGCGAGTGGTTAATTCAATTGTTGACCACATGTTTGAAAAATATGTAAAATGGCCTGAAAAACCAGAAGAAATTCCAGTAGAATTTTTGAAACTGGGTGGATTTCCTAGCGTCTGTGGTGCCGTGGACGGTACACTAGTGCCAATAATTGCGCCGACGGAAAATGAAGAGGCGTTCGTTGATCGTCACGGTCAGCACTCCATCAATGCTATGTTTATCTCTGGTCCTGATCACGTCTTCTATGCGATGTCTTCGCGCTGGCCAGGCAGTGTCCATGACGCTAGGGTGCTTCGAAATACAACCATTGGACAACGATTTGAGAATGGATTTCGACCGTTCCCTGGTGCTGTCCTACTTGGTACATTTAAATTTATCTGTATTTAAAATCAAGCAAGTGTAAAACACTAAATTAATGTTTTATCATAGGCGACACTGCATATGGAATCAAAGACTGGCTAATGACCCCGATCTACCAAACTCTTCAACCCAATGAAAATCGGTACAATGTTGCTCATAAGAAGACTAGGAGAATCGTTGAGTGCTCTTACGGAATATTGAAAAACAGATTTCCTTGTTTGAAACTTCTGCGAGTCAACCCTGAGTATGCTGGAAAAATTATAATGGCATTGGCAGTCATTCATAATATTGCTACAAAGAAAGACTTCGATTGGGAGTATGACGACAATGCAACCGTCCCTCCGATACCGCCGCCACCAGTTCAGCAAAATGAGCGACTAAAGGAATTATTAGCATATTTCATTTAGAAACATTGAATTCTAGAGCTTGTAATTATTCGTAAGCTACAGGAAATGTTTAGGTTAGGTTTAAGGTATAGGTTTACAAATAACTTAATCTAAATCATTCTGTTCTTTACGAGTATAAATATCAATTGTAAACTTTGATACTGGAAGTGAAAGTCGATTTTCCAATTCAAGCACTTCCAGCTTTTTCTTATAAAATTCGATCTCCAAAAGGTCAACCTGAAGCTGCCGTTTCTTGAAAACGATTTGATCACACTCGCACTGTCGAGCTTTCTTCCTCCTCTTAATCACAGCAGACTCATCGCGGCTAAAATCATCGCTTGTATTAAGTCGAGGCGACGTAGCCTCGTCACCCTGTACCTCTGTGTCTTGACCTGGGGTAAGCAGCGATTCGTCTTCAGTTGCCAGCCCTTCCAATTGCATTGACCCTGACTCTCCAATTTCAAGTCCATTTGTGATTGGAGAACGTAAACCAACTATGTTCTCAACGATGAATCTTTCTGACTCATCCAGCTGCTTATCCTTTCCTCCACCTTTGCCAGTTTCCTTCTTCCGATCGTGCTTCTTCTGTAATATAATAATTACATATTATACAATATAATACAAAATTAACTTTAGTTCAATTACTTCAAGTATAATCAATTATTTTTATAAGTGGCTTACAAATGCACGTGTTTTCCAGGCTCCGTAGAGGTTGTCACGAACGTATTTGTAGTCCTTTGAAGCTCCAGCGAGTTCAAGCGATTTTGCTTTTACAAGCACTTGGTTCCATTCTTCGATCTTATTTCGATTCTCTAAATCATTACTAAACCTACCGAAAAGAATGTCCTTCTTGTCCTGGATCATGGTTAGAATGGCCATTTTCTTTTCAACAGCCGTTTTAAGTGGCATTTTGAGTTAATTTAATTAATCAAACTAGCAATTATGTTAATTAACAAACTTATGAAATTGGTTTAATTTTTAAGAGCCTATAGATAAGAAGTCAGCTGACGAGCGATAGCGCTTGCGCAACTTTTCACTTTACCAAAACTTTGAGTTTTGGTAAAGTGAATAGCAAAGTTTGAATCAACGCTCCAAATATTCACTATCGCAAAAAGTGAACTATTCACTATTTTACTTTTCACTTTTTCAAAAATGCGAATCAACGGGCCCCTGGTAATGGCAAAACTTATGTAAACTGCAATTAAAGCAACCAAAACAAATGAAATCATGATTATTAGTCAGTGAATTTGTATAAATAAATCTCAGTTACTGAAAAGAAATTAGTACGGTTGTATTGCCCTTTGTTTTATTATCTAAACGTCGCCTTATTCGATTCTGTAAGAAAGATTAAGATATTTCCGAAAAGAAGTTAATTCTCATTAAAACAGGACACTTAACAATCCCAAACCCAATTGATTTCAGAAGAAGCAGCATTGGTTGGGATTGGCTCTTAGGTCACTTCTTAGCTTCTACGTTTTCTTCATCCACGTCTTGCACCTCCCTCTTATTTGTTCGTGTCCAATTGGATGGCTTTTGGGGCGGAATGAGGCGACTCCTGGATCCTTCATTTCCTTCTGTCTTCTCGATGTCTCCTTCCTTGTAATTGGCGTACTCCGCAACTGGCTCCTCCCCACAAAATGAACAGACGTAGACTCGCATTCGGAAACATGCGTAGATGCCGCAGGGGAAACAGAAAATGGCGGCTATGATCCCAGACCAAGTGAACTTTTTTACGTACCAACCTTTCTGTGTCAGGAATTTTCAAGATTCCCCCATAAGTCCCAGCCAATAAAGCTTCAAAGAAGTGTAATTGTCAAGTATAAGGGCTCACATGACAGAGCGGGCAGAGGTCTCCTTCCTTAACGTCCACCTTGGACCTGGAGAGGTTCATTTCAGACAAGACCTGAGGGGATGCTGGAAGAATTTCAAAATTCAAAAACATTTAACAATAACAATCAGCACATCATATCAACACCTTACGCTGCGCTTACAGTCATAATACAGGGGTCCATCCATTTTCTCATCACGCTTTATAATAATTAGCTTATGCGGAGATTCAGTTGCCGAATCAAGCATCATGCTCACTCCAGTCCCTTCCGTCAGGGTTCCAACTTTGGCTGGTTCCGCAAAAGTGACGTGGCTTGGACCGGCCTCTGCGGAGACTCTCCTCCCACGGTTTTCTATTAGCGTTACGCTGGTTCCAGTGCCTTCTGACACAACTTCTTTTTTTCGAAACTCTGGAGCTGGATCAAAAGAAAGTTGTCGAGTATTGTCGTAGGAGAATCGCTTTTCATCCTCCTCTGTCCTTCGGTAGACTTCGTATCGACGGGCTGGCGGTGGGGCTTCGTAAATTGGCTCCAGAGGGATGAAGTGCTGCTGCGTATAGTACTGTATCGGTGCGCAAGTTCCCGGTGGCAGCGGCGGTTGTGGGTTCTGCGGAAGTTGTGACTGCGGCGGCTGCGGATGATCCTCAGGGGCGACGTATCCGATCCCTCCTCCCTGCTTAATTACCAATTCAATTCGTTTCTTTTCCTTTGGATGAGGATGACAGGGCTTAAAAGGCGTTGTCTTCCCTGGCGAACGTGGCTGGCCGGTGACAGCGGTGTAAGAGGAGACAACGCTGCCATGACGGTAGTGATTGTGGTGAATAAGTCTCTTATCGGGTTTTGAATTCGATGAGCGACGATGATGGTGATGAGCATGATGATGCTTTTCCGCATCTTCTGCCTTCAAAGTTTTAGCAAAATGGTTGACAGTAATACTGTAATTTGAGATAATATTGGAATCGCTGCTTAGACGTTCTTACTTGCGTCCCATCATCCGACATGACCAAAGGTTACAACTTGAAGAACAACCGATTATACTACACCAAAAACAAATTATAAACTCATTTTCACATAATTTCGTTTTAGTAAAATGACGCTTATAGTGTATAAAAAGGTTGCTGTTGCCATGATTGGAAATTTTTAAAATGAGCTTATGAAATATTGAGGTATTTTGAAGCACGTTGGATTTTACAAAAACTTTTATTTTATAAACTCCACTTTAAATACATCAAATTTAACTACCACCAGGAAGAAAATCCATTTAATTTAGGCTGAAATGACAATGACAATTTTATGCGTAAATTACTTAAACTTAACATTTGTGAGGATTTGATTGAAGCAATGCAAACAAATTCCCAACACTTCGACAACAAAGAAGCTAATACAATATTTTGTGCTTTTGTAATTCCACAAATCGAACGTTTAACAATTCAAGAATTAGTTTATTTTTTCTTCTTTGATTTCTTTTTCTTCTTTTTCTTGGATTTTTTATTATTCTTTTTCTCATCGTCACTTGACATTGACCGCTTCAATTCCTGCCTACTTTCGCGCTCACGATCGCCGACAGGCTCAATTCGATGATCATGCCGATCCCTAGAACGTGATCGACGAATAAATTGCAGACTAATTGGTGAACGACTCAATTTTCGTCCTAAATCAAGGCGGAAATTTCGCTCTCGTCCACGATCTCGTTCTGTACCATGCGAAGATCTTCTAACCTCAGAGTCCAATTTGGAGGACTTTTCAGTTTCCCGGGAGCGATGATGGGACGAAGAAGTACTAACGACAGTAGACGGTGAAGACGTAGATACTGGTGGCTCTTCCACCTTCGAGCCAAGTCGACCACTAACTGAGCGTTTCTTCGAATGTTCAGATACCATAGGTTCAGGCGATATTATTCCACTTTCCGATTTCTTCCGACTTAAATTCTCTGCAGGAGAAATTATATCATCATAATTCTCCCACTTGGATGGAGGGATGTCAGCTTTCTCACTCGAGCGTTTGGCAAATGGTGAAGGCCTAGATCGCCGCTGTGGAGAAAATGAAGGAGACCGTTTCGATGGTTTAGACCCGGAAGTGGCTGCAGCAGCTGCAATTTCCTTCAGTCGGTCTTTCTCACGCATAATTCTTTCAAACTCCTTCAAGGGGTCCTCAATTGCGCTAAAAATTTTGTTATATTAATTTTAGTCAATGGTTCAGCACTGTAAAATTACAACGGGTTCACTGAAAACCCTTAATCCAAAATCTTAAAACTTCGAAATAACATACGATGTATGGCTCGAGCGTTCTAAAATCTCCATTTCGAGCCTTGGAATTGTAAACTGGCATATTAACTTCTGGATAAAAATTTCTAAAACTTACCCAGGAACCGGGTCTCCCCTACTAGTAGATAGGGCTTCGCGTGGCGGAGCACGCTCTCTCCGCGGAGGGTATGAAGATCTTGATGGCCTATCACGATCTCTATCTCTTTCACGCTCCCTGTCACGATTTCTGTCGCGATCTCGATCTGTTTCACGCTCCCTGTCACGATTTCTGTCGCGATCTCGATCTCGCTCTCTGTCAAGATCCCGGTATCGATCCCGGTCTCGATCTCGGTAGCGGTCCCTGTCTCTGTCATCGCAATGATACAAAGGTCGCGGTCCAGGAAACATGTGTGGCGGTGGACCACCCGGGCCCATTGGACTGTACAAATGGGGGCGAATAATAATTAACCAAATTTTCATTAAATCTTAAAGATTAGTCGAAACTAATAATACCGAATTAAACTTTACCCGAAATGCGGATGCATGAAAGGTGGCATTGGTCCCATTAGTGGCCCAGCTACAAAAAAAATGATATTCAAAAAATGATTGTTCCTTAAATAACTACAGGATGCATTCTTATGCACTCACGAAACATTCCAGGTGGATGGCCAAGCAACGGTGGTGGCATAAATCCAGGGGGGACCATGTTCGCCGGGAAAGCCATTCCCATGGGTCCAGGCCCCATCATGCCAGGAGGCCCGTGGTGAGGAGGTCTATTTTCGTCATCATAATGATTTCTCCCACCTCTATGGTCATCTCGTTGACCTTTGTCTCCATGAATACCATCTTCAAACCCTGGAGGAGGTGGTTCTCTATTCGATTTGTAATGTCCCGGAAGCGGCATCCAACTTCCCAATTGACGTCGCTGCTCCCCACGATGATAAGAATCGTCTCGTCGATGGGGAGAGTTGTTTCTATGGTTGCCATAAGAAGGCCTTCTACTTTGCTGATCTTGATTTCCAATGGTTCGAATATTTTGGTCACCTTGTTTTCTTTCTTCTGCCATCAATGGTGGTAGTGTGGGCGTATCATTGAAATCGTACAAATCTTAAACAGAAAGAAATATTAACTTTAGAGATCCGTTTGAAATGTTCCATAGAAATTGGAATCCATGATTGATTGAGTGGAGCCAAGCCGCCAAGCGAACAATCAATTTCTGACAAAGAGCAGAAGAAACTTTGTGCTTGAACTAAATTTTGGATGTGATGATGTGAAGTTTACACAGAAGAATCTGTTTATTTCCGTTGATCAAGTTTAAGGGAACACAATACGATAGCCTACACCAAACCTTATGGTTTAAGTCTTTCACTTAACAAATATTTAGTATTTCCAATTAATATTTGTAAATAACTCAGGTGGAGTGTCGTTACCATCCGAATCTGGTTCCTTTTCCTTGTCGTCTTTCTTTTCTTCTTCCATCTCCTCAGTTTTCCGAGGGGAATGTGGAAAAAGATCTTCGGGTAAATCTTCAAGACAAATTGATACAACCCTCGGCTTGTCTTTAGCAGTACCGCCATCAGTCAAATCCACCATGGTAGAAGCGGTTTTTATTTCAATTTTTTGCGGTTTTGAGTAGCCTGTCTCGTTCTTAAAAGCATTTACCGCTGTCCGAAGAAATCTGTTAGGGATCAGAGAAGTTGGTGAAATTTCTTTCTCGTGGCATCCAGGACATTCGTGATCGGCGGAATCCAGCAGCAGTGCGTTACGAATGCCTAAATATGTACAAAAAGTAAGAATGCTTTACACTGTAAATATTTGTATTCTCACTTACATTCATCACAATACGAATTGGCACAGCAAGGAACAAGAAGCGCATCCGTTAGTAAATCTTGACATAAACTGCAGACAAGTTCTTCTGGAATTTTTGGTTTGGGAGGCGGAGCCTCCAATACGGGTTTAGTCTTGTCGGAGTAAGCTGCACTGGAAAACAGAATTTTAATGTATCTCTTAAATAAAAGTACAAAACGCAGTATTATGTATTAATCTTAATTAAAGTTACTGATCAACTGCAGGCACAGCATAACGCCCTTCAGGTGTAAGCAAAGCTCCAGGAACTTCTGGCCCATCCACGTTTACCATAAAAATTCTAGGAATACCAGTACTCTTCTTCACGAAACTTGTCGTCCCTCCGGCGTCAGTCTGGTTTTAAACGAAAACATTACTCTCATCTATTTATTAATAGAGTAGTCCTATGATTTTTGTAATCTCAATTCAATGGTAGAACTTTGAAATCTACTTACCTTATGGTTTGGACAATCCTTAATCCAATGGCCTGTTTGGTTACACTTATTGCACCGATATGAGTTGGGTAGTCGCCCTGTCTGACCCTGACCTCTTAGCCGTATGTAGTTAGAAGGGTCATAATCAGCCGTTGATTGATCCATCATGGCTTGAATCTTCTCTTCCTCTGAACCTTCCATTGTCGTCAAATTAACACCCTAAAAAATTACAACTAATGTATTCTGTTTAAGCCTAGTTTAAGCTAAAAGCTGAAAGGAAACGGGTAAGAATGGTTAAAATTTCGAAAACTACAATCAGATAATTCTTAAAGCAAGAAATGACCAGAAAGAACGGTGGACCGACCCTGTGCCTGTGTTTGTCAACAGCGTGGAATTCACCCCGGGTCCGAAGATCACGGTGGTTGTCAGTCATCCAATTTTGAGGTTAAGTATCATAATCAATATTGCATATAATACTGGAGTGCAATATATCATAAGCTGCACTTACTTAAAGTATAATACCAACTAACCACTAACTATATTGACATGGTGTAACTGAATCTCAGTGGAATGAATGTCACGATTTCTTAAAATAATGAGTAGTAACGAGTAAAGTGTAAACCTTATTCTATAAATCTCTTGTTCTAAATTGGTTGTTGTAATAAAGTTGAGGTATAAGTTAATTGAGGAGTTAAGTTTTCTAATTGCCTTGGCTACTGATGAAGGTTGAACTGGTTGAGAGAGCTGCGGAAGACTTCGGTTATGCCTATTGGGGAAACCTCCAACTCCGGCTGGGACTCCAGGTCCATTTGGATTTGTTCGCTTACGATCTCCTGAGACTGGTACACGTACGACCATCACCGAAGTATTTTTGGGAATCAAGCTGTCCTCCTTCTCATAAACTAAAAAAAAGAAAAATTGATTATTGTATTGTATTTATTTCCCTAGCAAAAATTACAAATTACAATCAACTTGCCTTCTTTGGTTTGAGCATTTGTAATCTGCAAGTCAAACTCCGCACTCTTTACTAATCGCTTCTGATCTATTATAGCTTTCTTCAGCTCATCTACGGAAATATGAATCCCATCGAATGTTACAGTCGAGAACCCCAGTTCGGTCTTGAACTTGTAATGTACAGACATCTTTTCTGATATTAATTAAACATCTTTTCTGATATTAATTAAGTATCAACCTAGGCCAGCAGAATGGAGGATTGTTAATAATTATTTCACAACACAAGTATCCCAAACTCACCGAAAAGGTTCAGCTGGTGAAGTGATAAGGTCTGAGATTATTGTTGTGTCTGAGACAACTAATCTGTTAAATAACTAGAATAGGAAGAAAACTTAAGTAAGAATGTATTGAGACGTAAAATATGATTAAACTTACAAGAAGCCTTGTCGGCAAATTGGCTCTCTCCCCTTACCCTGTAGAGCAAAATTACTCAACCATCAACAATAAAATATGCCCGAGGAAATTTCAGTAGGATTTATATCAAACACATGGCCGAGCAGATCGAATTGATATAATCGATGGCGTTTTGCCGTTTATCATCCAGTTCATCAAAGAGTTTGATGATCGAAAATCTGACGAATAATTTGATCAAAAAAGTGAAGAACGAGCAGTTAACGTAACGCCACACCTGATAACCTAAATTTAAAAGTAAGTCAAATCAAATCGATAAAACCCTAACGAAACGACCAATACTGTGACGATCTGGGTAACTACCCAGGAGAATCCAAATACGATAATTAAGTTAGTTATGATTATCATTTTGAGTTCAAATCAAAATCTATCGAGCTCCCGTATCTCGACCTAATTGCTAACATAACAATTTTCGCCCAGAGACAAGTATTGCGTGATTGCGTCTTACCTTTTAGAGACTTCTTGAAGTACTCAAAGTATTCGGAGCACTGTTGCAAATGTTAAGTCACTTTTAATGGAGATGTCGTTAAGTAATGTGATTAGTTGAACAATTAATTAACATAAACAAATGTTGAAGTGAAGACGCTAAACATTTGAGTGAGAGGAGAGTTCTCAAAAGACGGTATAGTGAATTTAAGTGTGGGACGCATCCGGGCGACCAAGCTACTCCTATAGAGGTCTCTGCAGTCCTCTTCTAAAACAAAAATTCCTCTAAACTCAAAAATCTTTTAGAAAACTTAAAAAAACTTTTAGAAAACTTAAAAACAGCTTCACCACCGACAGTCGAAAATGGTCGATAAGCGTTACATTTCTTTTTCTTATACTGGGAAGACAAATTAGAAGTACGGGTTAATTTTAATTGCATTTTTAGTCAGTGAAAAGCATTAATATTTTTTAGTCAGTAGGCAATCAATTTCACCAGTTTAGAAAAGCGAACTTTTCGAAAGCCATTTTATTTCTAATTTGAGATTTTGTGTTGCTTTGAATTACTGATGTTTTGTAAGTTAAGACAAACTGTTCAATTGCAGTAAAGTAAACTGCAACTCAAATACTTGCACAACTGAATAACCTCATAATGCTAACATTTAGTGAGTAGAGAGCATTGACTTCAACTTTCGATGAACTCCAGCATCCTTATTTAGCTCAATGCCTAATGAATCGTAGTTTAGTAACAAATTGCGTGTGGTTCTTCTAAATAATAAGTGTTTCACATTGTTCTACTCCTAATATTTCTAAACAATTTTAGATATGGCGACTGTATGTGGAATACTTATTTCGTTCATTTTACTACATAAGGAGTCTAGTAGTAGTTTACATCTAAAGACGAGAAAAAAAGAACAAACAAAAATAACTATTAAGTTAAGTACGTGCTAGATGGCCGTTATTAATTAGCTTCCTAGTAACTAGTAAGTACGCGCACTAAATCCTCCAAATTTTGGTTGGTGGTCAAATTTAATTTGTACTAATCAACAATTGTAGAGCTCATCAATGTATTTCTGGTACTTGCTGTAAACTGTCTGCCGTTTCAACTTCAGGGTAGGACCTAGTTAAAAACGGAAAATAAATAAGATATGACAGATTATTGGGCGTTTTGTTATAAAACTTCCGCCAAATTATTATTTCACTCGAGAACTTACCGAATTCTCCACCGGGAATAGAAAAGTCGTTAGGAAGAATAACCCATTTTTGAATTTTCTGTGCTTGTGAGACTGCGCGCTTATTGACTCGGCCCATTGCGTCATCAAAAGCTCCTAAAAGCTGCGTAAATTACAAAATATTAGTTATAATACTAATGCTAAAGATAACGTTTGGTTAGGAAAACTAACTTTTGTATCTTAATACTAGCAGAAATGATTTGCAATACATTGTCATACCTTTTCATTTTTCTTCTCATATAGTTCCCTGAGAACGTCCTGAATTGTATTTACGGAACATTCACCATTCTTTTCGACCCATTCCTTGCTGGCACGCACAAGCTTATCCAGAGGCTCTTGGGAATTTAGATCAACTTCAGTCTAAACAAGAAATATTCGTTAAATTGTATTAAACACTTTAAATTAAAACGTGTATCGTGTATCGCTGTATTCTTACCTTGAGGGTAAGCAGGACGGAGAGGAATTTGAGTTTGTCTCCGAGGACAACCGCTTGGCTCACAGCCGGAATCTCACTCTTAATTCTGTCTTCAATTGGGACAGGAGCCACATTCTCCCCTCCGGCCGTTATGAGTATCTCCTTAAGTCTACCGGTGATGAAGAGGAAGCCATCCGAGTCTACCCGACCCACGTCACCCGTGTGCATACACCCTTCGTCGTCAATGGCATCCTCGGTTTGTGCTTTCTGATTCAAGTAGCCCATCGTCACATGCCGTCCTCCCATTACAATTTCTCCGTTTCCATCTGCGTCAGGGCTTGAAATCTTCGTCGTGCAACCAACCATAGTCTTTCCCACACTTCCCAAACGAAACGAGTCATTTGTGGCCATGCAATGGGGTCCACTACACTCGCTCATTCCATATGCCTGGAAAAAACGTTACATATTGTTATAATAATCCAATATTATATTCCACACTCAATCATCCAGAACCAACGAAAGAATAATTAATTAAATTAATAATTACTAACTTTATTTATAAGATTAACCAACAACGTACCTCAGTTACAACCACGTTGAGAGACAAAAAGAACTTGAGAATATCAGGCGAAATAGGAGCAGCACCCGAGAGACATAAATCCGAACGAGACAGGCCCAATGCCGTCTTGATTTTTGAGAGTACTAATTTATTGGCAATTTTGAATCCCCAAGTCTCGTAGTCCGATCTATAAAAATCATTTAACAATTAGGTGCCAAGTACTGAAAACAAATCTTTAAACGACAGCCTAGCTTACCCATTCATTTTCTTCATGTTATGTTCCATTCCTTTGGACTTTGCCCAGGTTGCAATCATTTTCTTAATTCCGGTTGTACTGCGCCCAATTTCTGTAATTTTCTCGTACATTTTCTCCCAAACACGCGGAACCGCCAAAAACTTTGTTGGTAAGACTTCCTTCATGTTCTCAACGAGGGAGCCCTTAAGCGCATCTTTATCTGCAAAGGCTATTAGACCTCCAACCGTAAGTGGGCAGTACAAGTCTGCCATTTGAGCTGCCACGTGACTCAATGGGAGGAAACTAATGACCACTTCTTGGAAGTCATCAGTAGTGTCACGAAATCCTCCCCAGCGTTCGTTTACATGTGCCATCCAAGTCAAACTAAAAAGTAGATTAGACGATTGTACCAAATTTATTGAAGTAGACAGGACTTTCCTTTTGCCAGCGTGAGTTGTTTAGTTTACCTGTCATGGGTGAGCATAACTCCTTTAGGGTTTCCTGTTGTGCCTGACGTGTAAATCAGCGTACAACACTGGTTGATAGCAATTCCTCGAAGACGAGCTTCCAACTTTTCATCCGACTGCTGGCTACCGAGCAACAGCAGTTCTGCCCAACTCAAAACACCTTTTGTCGTTGGCTCGCCACTGTATTGAATAATGGCCTTGAGATGTGGAAGTTGATCACGGATTTGAAGTACCTACAACAGAAATTAAATCGAAAGTTACAGCAGGCAATGTTCACAAGAATATACTTGCGTAAAACTTTTCAAAGAATACTACAATAAATATTTGTCTTATGTTGTTTCATGCAAAAAATTTTGGTAACGTAAATAACGCAAAATTTAAATGAAAATTCAAGTACCTTGGCCAATTGCTTTTCGTCCTCCACTATGAAAATGTTGGCTTCACTATCCACAGCACAATAAGCGCAAGACTCGGGAGTATTCGTTGTATAAATCCCGGCTGCAAAACCACTGGAATTGTAAATTATCCAATTTAAATTATATTGGTCGAAATGAATAACACGTAAAGTCCTAGCTTTCCGGATTTAAGTCTAAATTAGCATACACATACCCAGCAAAAATGGCTCCAAAATCTGTGATAAACCATTCCGGGGAGTTGAAACCAAGGATGCACACTGAGTGGTACTGTTCCAGTCCAAGGGCGATAAAAGCCTTCGCTACTGTTCGTACGTCCCTCAAGTATTCCCTAGTAATTTAATTAAAACAACTTGCTAATTATTTTTAATAAGTATTTAGAAAAACTGCTAAGTAAACTTAACGCAAAAAAACTCGAAGTTCTCATTTCTAAAAGACATTCAATCCGCCGCAAGGTAACATGAAATTTTTGGATAGCTTGCTGGAATCGAAACGTTGTGTTGCGTTGACATATTTTTTATTATAGTTGGATGCAAACCTACCGAAATGTCCATTTTTGCCAATCACCATCCCGCTTGACCATCATCGCTAATCGTTCTGGATTTCGCTGAGCGCATCGTGTGAGTAGCGTTGGAACTGACATAGGCTTGAGGTTGGCCAGTTCGCGATCTTCTACTCTGATTTTTACAGCACCCTTGGCATGCCATGAACGAGTAGCGTTTGTCGGTAGGATTTGATCTGGTCCTGGAAGCAATAAAAAATATAGTTATTAAATATTTACTAAGCAGTTTATAATTTCAATAGTTCGGGGTTAACACTTGTCTTGTCACCCAAAGAGAACACAATGGAACCGTGTTTGCGTATGACCTTGCTTTTCACATTATCGGTAACACCAAATAATATATTTCCCTATTACCGATGATTAGATAAACTTACCTTTGTCGTAGACCTTCCCATCCTTAGTCCACGCTAAACTCGGATCCTGCTCCTTATTTTCATACTTGTCAGCATCCGTCGTAGCTGATCCACGGAGCATTCGGGAATCAATTAAATTCTTGAATGGCTCGCTAGACCTGTTTAAGCTCTACGAATACAACAAACACAATCATTGACATTAGAAAGGTCCTGAACAAATAAAAAAAAGGTATCTCAGGCAAGAAATAATAAAATTTCCATGTTTTAAATCCAGCAGAATACTTTCATAACTTCAACACGAACTCAAGTACCGACGAGCCCACCGGGCGGGCACGCTATTCGCTACTCACCTTGAGTCCACTATCAAGTCCAAAATGATATCGATTGTCCAATAATTCTAATCAAATCTATAAATTACTCAAGTCTTTTTTAGACTTTGACTAGGAGAGAACAACCCGACCCGAATGCAGGAAACTCGCGTGACAATCGTTCTTCCCTTACTGTTTCTCTATTTCATGAGAGACCCAGTTCCTTCTTGCAATATTAATATGCAAACGCCTATTTTTAGAACTTGGCTCGGCAAGACAGTCAGCGCAGATAGGTTAATCGGATAAACTTGTTCAGACGCAAATCTTGTGCATTGTTTTGTTGTACTTACGGGGCTAGTGAGAGCCAGGGTTGCAAAGGTCGTGGCCACACCGCCACAGGACTCCGTGTACGACTTCTGAAGACCCACCACGGCTTGCTGTGAATGTGAAATTGTATCGATCATCCTTAGAGGAGTTGTTGAATTGGGAGATCAAGTGTTGAGTATGGCAATTCCTGATTGACCTGACGACGTGTAAGTTGATTAATCAAGAACTGGTTTGTGTCACGTCCTAGTTCCTTGACTTCTGTCAACTGAATGAGGGACCGGAGAAGAGTGTGTAGAGCAGACAACGACAACAACGGTAGAGGGAAAGGAACTCTAGTCAAGCAAAGGGTGACGTAGACAGCCTCGTCGTAGCACCCACTTAATCCACGCTAATTATAATTAACTAACTCTCTAATCCTAATTAACGTGATGCTACTCTCACGCTGACGTTAGCCAACAGCTCACGAGTCCACTTGTCGTCTGGAATGATGCTCCTAATATACAAATTCTAAACCTTTCATTTCCACAAAGGTGCATATGGTTGTACAGGGCACTACGACACGTGACCTTAGCGTAAGTCAGCCGGCCCTGTCTACGGCAGTCGCGGCGGACTTCCTCAAGCTTGTATCCATCAAAATTTAGTTAAATACAAGTTATTAGCACGAAATAAACTCATGTTTGAAAAATAATTATTTTTAAAAATAATAAACCACGCTCAAATTAAAGGTGATTACGTAGTTTTTGAGTAACGCTCGAAATGGATTTAATTCTAAAGCCACAAATTGCATTACATAACAGCTGCCGTTAATTCATAAATATTTAGCAGGTACTAAACCAGGGGTTTTCATAAGTATTTAAATTTAAAATCTAAACACATGCAGGAATTACCTCGCGAAATGAGAAATCGAAATCAAAAGTCGGATAAAAAAAAGTTCGGGTGGGTGGACGCAAATGAAAAATTGAAGAGAACGGAATATTAGCCTGATACTAAAACTCCATATAATTCGAGCAATAAGCCATTATACTGAAATGCAAAAAAAAAACTAGTAGAAATTAGAGATAGTAATAAGATGAATTGGATTGTTGGTGCTGTGGAAGTGATGGTAGTTGAAGATGGTATGTGTGTGGTAGACTGGCGTGTAGGTGAACGGCGTGTCTGTTGTGCAATTGGAGGAGTGATGATGGTGCGAGGGATTTGGACCAATGAGAGTGCTCCTTCTGGGAACAGGTGAGTGAGAGGGAACCCAAACAAAAAGTGACGTGTCGCTCTCAATGAAAGCCACAAGGCAACTCTACGCAATTGTTCAAATAGGAATCCTACTATTAGAAATCAGGTGACTCCTACAGTTCCGCACTCTCTAGTTGACCTTTCTGTTTTGTAAACATTCAGCCGCATATGATTCATGACCATGACGCAATGGCCACGTCTCTCAGTCACTCAGCATCTTTTCCACTCTGTACTTTGGATCGCTTCATGGGCCAAGGGAGGACGCGATTTCATCAATTCTCAAACACGTCAAAATTTGGAAGTTAACTCATTTGACGTTCACAGGAACTGGAATTATCACTTTGCGGTTTTTGCCAAAAGTGATGTCACCGTGAGTACCTGCAGCAAAATCACATTCTCAGAAATCTTGGCAATGTTTTGGTCAATAAGCACAGAGAGGAGTTGTGAAACAAGGCAGCGGCTGAGACGTAGTAAATGGTTGAGGAAGGGCATAGTATTGATTTCTCGGGGTTTTTGGACTTTGTACACGTTTTGTGAGGGCTCAAAGAACGCTGAATGCTGTTATTAAGTGGGAAATGCATGACGGCTATGAATGGCTGTATTTAAGGCTTATGTGGAAATAGAGGTTTGTCAATTGGGATGTGGAGGTGGAGATGCCTTGGGGCATAGCAGAAGATCACTCTGCCAATGTCAACAATGGGTGTAAGATAAGTGGTTGATGTGCTCAAGGAGATAATTCGCAGAAAGGCCCTGGACACAATTAAAGCATTAGGTACCTTAATTTCCGATTTTTAAGGGCCACCCTTCATTTTCCTCCAATTTTCATTGGTTGACCAACATCCATTCAACTTTTCCACTCCTGAGTGGAATTTTTAATCCTCAAGGACACCAGGCAGGAAGGAGGCACAATTCCACCGTAAGTGTAACCTAATTTAAATATGAGGTCAATAATTAATTTTCTAAGACTCTGCATCAAAATACCTAATTACTTCAACTCATTCAAGAGAAAAAATGACTTTTAAAAATTTAGTGTTAATAATAGTTTACTTTTACTCAAACTCAAACTCAAATGTACTCTTTTACAATGCGCTTGTAACGAGCCTCATGGGCGTTTCACACGATTAGGGCTTTTAGAAACTAGAAATAAAATAAAAACTTAAATAAAAAAGATAAATAATTATTACAAAGGAAACAACAACATACGTCTCAAAAATAGGTTTGCGTTGAGTCCTTACACACCTAAAAGTCAATTTTAATTAATTGAAAATTGGATGATACGGTACTTGACCCGTCTGAAAGCATCAAGTAGAAATTACTAAAAATTAAATTAATATTATTGAATTTTTTTTTCATAATGTGTTTTGTGCTAGCCATTTTCAGACATCNACTAAAAATTAAATTAATATTATTGAATTTTTTTTTCATAATGTGTTTTGTGCTAGCCATTTTCAGACATCGAGAAGTAAGAAAATAATATAAATAGTGAACTATTAAAGTTGAAGACTATCAAGGTTTATTCGAAGGTGAACGAGACGTGCATGGCGTGGTTTAAAGTGAAGAAGCGTCATTTGTTTAAATCCTGTTTAGTCAATTAGATTAGAACAATTTCCTAAAAGTCCGTATCAATCACGCCTCGAGCTTTGCTCTTCCCATTAATTTGGAAATGCTTCGTCTGGCGGAAGAGTGATGTATGGCTGATGCGAATGGAAGAAATGAACTTTGGACTTGTCAATGGAAGGATCCAGGAAAGAGGTCAGGAAGAGGTTCTGAGGATCCTTGTCCATTCCCAGTACATATCATTCCAAGGTCATTTTCAAGGTCAAACAACTTAAGATGTCCCTGCTCAAGTTCAAGGTTCAAAAAGGGCCTCCCAACGGTTCTTGTGCCCAAGGTATCAACTGCACTCAACGTGACCTTCATCCCCTTGTTCCTATTTCCCAATCCAAAACTGTACAGGATCCCTATCACTCTTGCAAGAGGCTCCAACTAATTGGACATAAATTTGATAAAAACTGTCTTCAACTGTCACATTGAGTGTGAGGCAAAAGGTCAGAGGTCATCTACTTCATGCACCTTTCCTGCATTATCCCTTACTTCAGTGTCTTCAATTTCCATTCTCCATTTTTAATTGGAAAGCGTGCAAGCACGTTTCATACTTTCCTTGTTCATTGTGAAAGAATACGGATGACCTTGCATTGTCGTAAATTAGGGCCTAATTAGTTAGCTCACATTATTATAAAGCGTACTTAAATTATGTACACAATTCTACTTTCCACCATCATTTTCCCTGCACTAATAATTATTGTATTCACGCGGGTAATTTTAAAAGAGCCAAGTTTTGGAACTGTGTGAATTAAATTTTACAACCCTTGACTATTGATTACCGTGTGAACAGGTATATTTTTTTTATTGCTAATTAGGAAAAAAAAGAATGATTCCGATATTTGATTCTGTTAATTAATTCGAAGGCACGTAATTAAATATTTCAATGGGCAGGGATATTCCTCTCTTGTCATGGAACCTGAAAACCCTTTCCTTGAAGACTTAGTTTTTGCAAAATTTCCCTAAAACACTATGTAATCGTGTTATTAAGCGTGTAACATGTTAAGTTCTAGTGCTCTGACAATTTCATTGTCATTTTCAACATGCTTTGACATCATCGCATTATGAAATCGGGCATTTTGACGACATTTAACAATTAAGAGTTACCATTAAACTCGAAGACTTAACTCCTCACAGTAAAATCCTGGCATATTATTCCAGAATTCAGAAAAGCAAGCTTGACATTGACATTATCGCGTCACAACAATGCATCATGCCATTTACACTATAAATTACAAAATTGTAAAATCACTTTGCAATACAGTGTCAGTGATGTAATCAAAATCAGGCAGAATCTTGCGTAAGAAAGGAGTTGGGCATGAAGGAATTTCAACAGTAAACACGTTTTTATAATTTAACTTTTGAAGATTGCAAATGCAAAGGTTGCGAGCTCTCTTAGCCCATTTTTCGTTATTAAGTTGAAGCAGAAAAGTATTGGTAGTAAGTAATCTGAAATCAATCTTATTAAAAAAAATTCAAACACAAAAGTTGATGACGCCTTGACCAATTGACCAATATTTTATGAACATAACCCTGCATTCTGCATTGAGCGTTAAGCAATGCTTTCCAGGATAAACTTGATAGATAATTGAATACGATTAGATTGTCCAGGAATTTGTCCGTTAATAGCAGAAGGAACACGAATACAATTCTACAAGTAATTTCTAGAAAGTTCTAATTAATAACACCTACGATTAGGTCCGATCCTACGTTAATTTCAATGATGGCGGACTCTAGCGAAGCAGTTGCAAAGAGAAGAAGCGATGATCCAGAATATACGCTTGTGCTCCATACAATTCCGCCGGGAATTACGATTCCAAACGTTTCACCTTATGTGTTCAAATTAGAAACTTATCTGCGATTGGCTGGAATTAAATACAAGGCAAGTTTCTATCGAGGATTATTTTAATTGCCATTAGTTAACACAATTGAATTAGCTTGGGGGCTGA
>VYYI01000321.1:0-35201 GCA_021029175.1 Bilobella aurantiaca | reverse complement strand
GTACAGTGATGGAGTTAATAAACAAATACGAACCTTGCGTCATCAATATTTTCGAGGCCCGTTCCACCAACTTATACAGTAAACGTTCAGTCCGTGTTCCAGTAATATACCGAACATCACTAGATGAACTATTTCAAGTTAAATTAAACTCAAAATTTAACTATTTAAACCTCGCCCCCAATTTCTGTAAGAAGAAGTTTTTTACATCATAAAATATGCAATTTTTATTTTCAGCAAAATTGTAAACACGAAACTTATCACCAAACGTTTTGCTTAAAGAAGGCGATATTAGATCATGATTTTAAACAAATTTTGGATTGTAAAACGGTATTTCAAGACAATTCCTTACCAATTCTAATCGAGGAATGTACTTTGGTAATTAGTAATGTAACTTTAGCATTAGTGTGAGGCTATATGAAGGGATACGGGAGTAGGATACCACGACCGGTAAGTCAAGCCATTGTCATTTCATACTGAGAAGACGAGATGCTGACATAGCGCGTTAATTTAACTTAATGCGCGTATAAGGGTTGGGTTTTAATTAAGGCGTTCTTCGATATGTGTTTTGAGCTGGAGCAGGCTAAATTGCTATTGGAAATTTTAAATGGGAAGCAATTTATTGTATTATGCAATATTCGCCGGATGGGCCGTAATAACATAAAAAATGTTTGAATTTTTTTAAATTTGGCGAGTTCAATTAATTTCTTAAATTAGTTTGTTATGGCTTTTCAATTCATACATTCTTATCAATTATGAAGTATAAAATATGCATATACTTACATCGATATATGCCACGCGTCGGTTTAATAAAGGAAATAACAGTTTTAAAATGCCGTGCAAAAATATTTCACCAAAACAGAAACACAAAAATTATTTGTTCAACACGTAAATATAACTTCGTCCCTCAAAATAACCTAATACGGCAAAACAATTTACGTTACTGCAGTATTTGTTGGTTTAAATTTATTAAATTTGCGGGATTAAATTTTAAGGATTCAAATACGAGTCACAAGGAAACTTACTTTGCAAGCAAAAATTACTATTTCAAAATTAGTAAAATTTTATACACAAAGTTGAAAATAAAGAATAATGCAGCACAGCACAGTTACTTTCCTACTAATTCAATTAATAACATTTCCAACAATAAATACGTCTGGTACAGTGATGGAGTTAATAAACAAATACGAACCTTGCGTCATCAATATTTTCGAGGCCCGTTCCACCAACTTATACAGTAAACGTTCAGTCCGTGTTCCAGTAATATACCGAACATCACTAGATGAACTATTTCAAGTTAAATTAAACTCAAAATTTAACTATTTAAACCTCGCCCCCAATTTCTGTAAGAAGAAGTTTTTTACATCATAAAATATGCAATTTTTATTTTCAGCAAAATTGTAAACACGAAACTTATCACCAAACGTTTTGCTTAAAGAAGGCGATATTAGATCATGATTTTAAACAAATTTTGGATTGTAAAACGGTATTTCAAGACAATTCCTTACCAATTCTAATCGAGGAATGTACTTTGGTAATTAGTAATGTAACTTTAGCATTAGTGTGAGGCTATATGAAGGGATACGGGAGTAGGATACCACGACCGGTAAGTCAAGCCATTGTCATTTCATACTGAGAAGACGAGATGCTGACATAGCGCGTTAATTTAACTTAATGCGCGTATAAGGGTTGGGTTTTAATTAAGGCGTTCTTCGATATGTGTTTTGAGCTGGAGCAGGCTAAATTGCTATTGGAAATTTTAAATGGGAAGCAATTTATTGTATTATGCAATATTCGCCGGATGGGCCGTAATAACATAAAAAATGTTTGAATTTTTTTAAATTTGGCGAGTTCAATTAATTTCTTAAATTAGTTTGTTATGGCTTTTCAATTCATACATTCTTATCAATTATGAAGTATAAAATATGCATATACTTACATCGATATATGCCACGCGTCGGTTTAATAAAGGAAATAACAGTTTTAAAATGCCGTGCAAAAATATTTCACCAAAACAGAAACACAAAAATTATTTGTTCAACACGTAAATATAACTTCGTCCCTCAAAATAACCTAATACGGCAAAACAATTTACGTTACTGCAGTATTTGTTGGTTTAAATTTATTAAATTTGCGGGATTAAATTTTAAGGATTCAAATACGAGTCACAAGGAAACTTACTTTGCAAGCAAAAATTACTATTTCAAAATTAGTAAAATTTTATACACAAAGTTGAAAATAAAGAATAATGCAGCACAGCACAGTTACTTTCCTACTAATTCAATTAATAACATTTCCAACAATAAATACGTCTGGTACAGTGATGGAGTTAATAAACAAATACGAACCTTGCGTTCATCAATATTTTCGAGGCCCGTTCCACCAACTTATACAGTAAACGTTCAGTCCGTGTTCCAGTAATATACCGAACATCACCAATTCATGCAGAAAATTTATTTACCTACCCTCATGAAATCCGTAACCGAAACTTAAAGTGCTTTGCTATATTTTTTGTCACTCCTTCAAAAAAAGCTGAGAGCAACATCGACCCTGCCAAAGTGTATTACAAGTACATTTTAAGCGAAGATTCAAAATCCGCATACCACAGAAGAACTACACATGCTACTTCAACATACATACACATCATCAGCAACCGCGATCGAAGCTTAGTACCGCTAGGGCGAAACGGTCCGAAAATTACTGGAGCTTTTGTACGTGACGCAGCAGTCTTGTACTCTGTATTTAACGCAGCTTACATGTTACTATTTGCCAATCACTTGAGCGGGTATATTGAGAGGTTTGAACTCCTCGAACGTTTTGATTATCATTGTAACTACTTAATCAAAATAAATATAACAACGCAGTGGAATACGTTTAATAACTTTACTAGCTACGTAGATTTTTTGCGCACTGGCGAGTATACAGGAGGAATAGGGGTAGGACAAACCGTCAACAACCGGTTTCGTGTCCAAAGTTTTTTACACAAAGACCTTATGAATATTATCAAGTCTGCTGATGCGCCGCCTGAAAAATTTTGGTTTGGCCAGGCTGTCAGTGCTGACTACGTTAAAACTGAATTTAAAGAACTGAAAAATCAGCCAGGATTTGAGCGATATGCTCCAGCTAACATTCTTTCCACGCCATCGTCATTTATGACTATTATTAACGAGCATTCACTCTCATTTGCAACTTGCGATGGCTCGCAGAAATACTTGGCACTGGAATTTTTTGCAAAGCCTTACGATACCGTTACATGGAATTTGATCTTCACCTATTCATTACTTTTAATACCGGGAGTAACAATTACTTTAGCATTTTGCTTTGCGTTTAGAGAGCAGTATTTAAAACAAATGAGTACAATCTACTACAAAGTAGTTGTATTCGACGTTCTACTGCTGATAGAAATTGGGAGAGAAATGCCGTCTGTGCCTAAAATCATGCAGATAGGATACTTCATATTTTTACCATGGTCAATTGCAACGGTAATATTGGTACAAGCCTACAAAGGCATAATAGTAACTGAACTAACAGCACCAACCTCAGGATACCCGACATTTGACTACTATAACCAAACGGAATGGTTTACGTTTATAACTACTGAAGAACTTATGGAGCTATTTGCAGACACCAATTCTTTAACAGGTGCTAAATACGAACCTTCTAAATTCCTTGCGCTAAATGATATCATCGCATTTTTTATTTTATGCAAGAAAGATTTTACGGAAGTTAAATTTCAGTTATCCAAAGCAAATTTAAATTCAAAAAAGTTTACAAAAAAGGTAATTAGAGTCCTTGGTAGTGAATTTTCTACTAAACTTCTTCAAAAATTTATTAACTGCAGCAAGAAATCGTGGATGAGTAAACAGGGTGACTGGAAAGAATTTCGAATGATTACTCCACTGGAAAATAGTAGTACATTTTCAAATTCAGTGTTCTACTCAATGCAGAGGAACACCAGTGCTCGATATAAGAAAATTTTGGATATGAAATGCCACCGAGGAGGACTAGTAACTGATGACAAAGACTTTGATTTGTTTAAAGATTATGCAAAAGGCCAAGGTAGTCCTGCATATTTTCAAGGCAAACAGAAACATTTAGTCAAATATGGATACTCATTTCATGGATTATATGCTAAAAGCATGTACAAGCACTCACAGGTCCTCATGTCCACTGGAATATTTCAGTATTTTTGGAGACTTGTGGCAGAGAGTAGAAAGTTAAGGGACAGATGGGCCCTTTGCAGGAGTTGTAACCTCCCTGAAAAACTCTCATTGGACAAGAATTCGCAGATAGGCTTCTGGATACTATGTGCTGGAGCAGTGGCTGCTGGTATAATGTGCCTTTTTGAAAACCTTCTTAGGTTTATTTGGTTAGCAACAAAAACGGCATTGTTTTTTCACAACAAAAAACGTGAGTTAATTTGAAGCTAAATTTGACACCCAAGTTTGGACTGAATCGAGGTTCCATTTTAAGGATAAATTTTATGGCTACAATCAGCAAAAAATACGAACCCAATAAATCATTTTCGGTGCAATTCTGGTAAAAAGTCTTTCTCAGGGTTAGATATAAATTTAAAACCACTTGTTATGTATACAATTACTTGCGCGAATGAGGCGTAATCATAGATTTCACTCCACACTAGCTTAGTGTCTTAGCTTTTCATGTCATAAAAGCTGTAATACTTTGTAGTGGACCACATCATCGACGGGTCGCTATCATCACAAAATTTTACTAGTGGTGACATATTGTAAACAAACAAATTGCTTCAAGGGGATTCATATAAATATTGAAGAAATATTAAAAATATCGCTAAAAAACATTTAGGTTAAGAATGTGCTTCAAGATGAACATTTCTCTTGTTGTGCTATCTTCAATTAGATTATTAGATAAAAATGACTTCTAAAAGATCCTCATTCTTTAATAAATCAAAATGTGTAGTTAATACTAAAAAAAGCTTCAGAAATACTTCTGAGGACTTATTCTGAGTGCTCCTTATTTTGAACAAAATGAATGTCTGCAAACAATGTAATCCACTGACGTGTATTTACAATTTAGACCCCTTGTTAATGATAGTTTTTTTTTGCAACATTAGGTTTTAAAAAAATTATTACAACTAAGCAAAAAAAGACAGGATTAAGACTTCCTCCTTGGTTTCAAAATCAGTCACTTTTGGTGAACAATATTGCTTTGAATGTACAGAATACCTAAAACCAACTTAAATTTACTACTTTTGTTTTAGGACTAAAGAAAAGCTAATTTTCAAAATACTTATCTGCAACTCAGCAAAATTTCCCGATTTTTAGAACCATTATAGCGCTTAATTTATAAACTCCGAAGTTAAAGCAACTTTATTTGGTATAAATTTCTTTATTAGGACGGTATTGACTATTTAGAAATACGGGCATTGACATCAATTCTAAAACTATGGAACTATTTTTGCACTTAATCAGCCATTTTTTGTAAGTTTTAGGGGCAAAAAACGTTTGAAAAGTGATTTTCCAATAAGCGACAAATTAACTCTTACAAAAATTGTTCAGGATAAAAAACTGAGCAACTTTTCAATATAATATTTTCCTCAGCATAAATTTTTTTTCGACTTTTTTTCGAGGTCACCAGTGACCCTTCGATACTTTAACATTTTTTCTTAAAACTTAAAAATTTACCAAATTTTCAACTAGAATTAAAAATTTACAAGGTATTTTTCTAGATAATATAGATCGAAAATCAGATTTGACCACTTATTTTTTATCGAAAACGTGTACATACACAAATGCTGGGTTGGATTAGACCCAGCGGTACACAATTGAAATTTCGTAGTGAAAAACTTTTTGCTTCAAACTACTTGAAAGGCTGAGAAACGTAAAAATACATGAAAATCTAGAAAAAAATTTTAACCCAAACCTGCTTAGTTTTCTCTTGCTACAATAACTTGCAGTTTTGGCGCAAAGCATTTCAGTTAACTATGATTTAGAACGTAAGTAACAAAGTAATGGTTGTGTCAATTAGTATTTTAACAAACGTCATAAATGTTATTCGTTTGATTTCAGCGTAAGTCCCAACGCAAACGCTTAGTGGTTTACAAGAGACAAGGAATTTATGATGATAGTCCAATTTCATGACGTTTATTAAATTCTCTCGAATCAGAAATTTGGAAGCATTACTAATACGATGAGCAGAAGGAATTATATCTATTGAAATTGCCAGCGTCGCAAATGAAGACATCATTAGCCCAAGAACGCCAGGAGCTCTAATGTAAGTATATAGTCGTACGATACCGTAATTGCTTAAAATATTTACACCAAGCAGAAGTACAAGTATACTCGGGAGCATTGTATTTTGAAAACATACATTGAATCGATTGTTTACAATTTGCAAGGTTCTATAGTTTTTGATAATTGTGCTATAATCTTGAGAGCTGCAAACGTAACAATTTTTCACCTTGTTGTTAAAGTAAGTATGGGTTTTATATTATAATTATTCATTACCGCTGAATGTCTAAGCAGAGTTTTGTGCATTTTATGTAGCAAATGGGGAAGATAACGCAGAGTAATACTATCGAAGAGCCAATGTACGATACATATGTTTCAAATGCGGCGAACGGAATTAACATCCAACGAGACAATCTTTTAATTCCCGTTAATGTAAAAAAGTATTTTGGATTTATTTGAATGGAATTGAGTGCAATGAAAAAGGATGAAGTGGAATACAAGTAGACAGCAATAGCGGCTTTTCGGACCGACGAGTTAACCTCCTTTGTGTTTGAATAGTCCACTTCAATTTTAAACAATGATGAACAAAATTAATGATGTTTTTATTGTACGGCATGTATGCATTTTCCAACTGGTGCGTGATACAATAGTATATCTGGGTGTGTCAAATTCTAAATTATCTCCATTCAGACAATGTATACCATTATTAACTAATATAAATTTATTTCCCCTTTTCCAAATCTATTCACACTTTCCATGTTCAAAGCAAAAATCATGAGTCTCCTATTTTTAATGTGAGTTACAACATATATAAGCCTTCACATCGGTGCACAATTGAAAACGGCGTTAATTAATACTTGATGTGCACAAATGCTCTACGATTATTTGCTAGCATTATTGTTGGTTTAAAAATAAAATTCCAAATTGAAATCAATTTGTGGTATTAGAATTATCTATCGTATTAGAGCGTGTTAATGAAGTTAATGTTTTTGTTAAATATTAATAAGGCGTATCCTATTTTCTCATCTAAAGCAGAGTTTAGAGTTAGTGTAGATTTATAGTCTACCGGATAAAATTGATATACATACTAAAATTGCAAAAAGTAGTTTCTTACGAGATTTGAAATACTGATTTGTTTTCAGTAGCTCGTTAACAAATATGACAAAGTCATCTTTATGTCGTAGAGTGCTGATTTGAAAGAAAGACGCACACGTAAATGTAATGACGTGCAGAAAATTTAGCAGCAATATTCTATGCGAGAGTCCCATACAACATGCAGCTTGCATGAGGCGTAGAGTCATAAGAATTGCATTTGCAATTAAGTAGGCTATAACAATCTTCCATCTTGCTAGTGTAAATTTTGAGTTTAGCAATACTACTTGTTGGTATTTGGAATCGAATTTGAAAGGAAAACTTCCCAATCTACTACCAATACTCAGCACCAAATGAATAGCTTGAAGAAGTGACTTTGACAGCATTACTTGATTTATAAGTTTCAAGCACAAATTTTGGACGATAAAATGCAAATACGAAATGATGTCGAACTGACTGATAAGAACGTTTTGCTCCATATCAGGTGTAGGATTTTGGTCATGGAAACAATCAGGCTCAATCAAATCAATCAAATATAAAGGCAATTGATTTTTGCTGATACCAAAATCTAATTAACTTATAACATATACTTGATGTAAATCTTACATGAACGGGTAATTTGAAGAATAAATTGTTGAGAGGATGTCAAAATGTTGAAGTGCCATCACTTGATTTTCATATTTCTCCAATTATCCCTTATCCATAATTAGTGACTACATTAGTTGCATAAACTCTATTATAATGCTTGCTTTGTTAATGATACAACTCCCAATTCTTCAAAACTTTCTCGGAATGATTTCAATCGAAATTTCTGGAAATAAAATATTTTTAAACGGTATATGTGTGTTGAGCTGCCATTTTTTCTTTCAGTAGTAGGCATGCCCCTCTCTTGGTATTACTTTGAGTGCACATGCTAAATCACTGATAAATTTTACTGTCATAATGACCAAATTTTTTTTCAAA
This sequence comes from Bilobella aurantiaca, assembly GCA_021029175.1. Lineage (NCBI taxonomy): Eukaryota > Metazoa > Arthropoda > Collembola > Poduromorpha > Neanuridae > Bilobella > Bilobella aurantiaca. Next base: position 26,940 of record VYYI01000321.1, on the reverse strand, counting down.
ATGACAAAACTACACTCGCTAAATCTTAAAAATACCTCCCCTTGTCAACCACCTTTGTGTAATTAACTTAACCTCCCATTAATGGACTTCATGGTATATCTCCTATCCTAACAAAAAGAGTAGTGCTACCCTTTTCTGCTCCCATATTCAATTCAATTTGTATTTGTGTAATTATTGATTTCAAATGAATGATTTTTGCTTACCCACTACCTTTCCAGTGGCGACGCCAACCCGACTCCGCAAGAATAATATGATTCACAAAAATAATAACTGTAAAACTCTGTTCTCAGGCCACCTTAATCCTTCTCCATTCACCTTTTTTTCTGTTGCTGTTTGACATTTACCTATGGCCTGCTAAACATATGATTGTACTAGTAAGTCGTGGAGGATGGTATCAGCCTGTGAGTTGACTGAGAAGTTCCAAGGAATGAGGCAAAAAACGGTTTGCAGTGAATGTAGTGTTGACTACAACATATTCAGTTGAAGGTTTAAAATGTAAGCATTTCTTGTATCCTTTATTGTCTAAGCAAAAATATAAGAACAAATGGACGGAGCAAAAAGTGAGACAAGAAAGAAGAAAGAGCTTGTTCATGAATGCAGCGATTTCATTCGGTTTTAGTTTTGAGCGCTAGCGTTCAAGTTATTTAAATGTAGCATTTAATTAAATTATTTTGGCGGAAGATGAAGCAGAGAACTCGTTTTTCCTGTCTTGTCCCAGGCTCCATCTGAGCGAAATCAAGAGAAGTGACATCGAACTTCTACTTCCTCTTCCTTTCTTTTAGTTCTCTTTAGTCTTCCCAAGCAGTAGGCCTCATGGTAATTGTCTCTTAATTAAGTACCTATTTCAATTACCAATTAATCAACAGGTAGTATTAACTAAATACAATTAATTAACACTTGCTCAATAAATGTTCTTTGTACTAAATTAAAGTTAAAGCAATTAAATAATCCTTAAATCATCAATAACTTGCAGATTCAAAATCCTTCATTTGTGTTTTAAATTAACACAAACCATTCACTTGGTTAGCCAGAGTAGCCGGTGGATACACGTAACAACGCAAATATAACGATAATAAATATCTTATATATATTGGTGCCGAGATCTAATCCAGCACAGTCAGCACAATAAAAAAGTGGTGGTGTGGTAGTGGTGAGTGGAGGCCTGGAAAGTTGCGGTCGTAGAGGCTGAACATAGGTCGGTATGCGTAAGGCGGTGCTCTGCCTCTGCCTAAGCAAGAGGCTCCTCGGTGGTCAACCCTACGTTCATTGCCCAGCAGAAACCCCATTAGCTTGAGACCTCGAAACTTCCTAGTCAACTCTACAAGACGAATCCACCCTCCCCCACTCACTAGCACACGCAAACATATAAAAAAACTTATTTGCTAATTTGGTCAAATGTAATTTATTCTCCTTTTTATGAAATTAATTTTGCCCTTGGCCATCCTTTGCCAAATACAACATATTTTTAATACACTGTTATTTTTGCTTTCCATTTGCCGCCTTTATTAGACTGGAATATAGCCATGCTAATTTTCGTTTTCTCAGAATCCATGACCTGCAACAATGCAAATAATTATGTTTAAACATGTAAGTTTGTTGCCAAACATTTTTGATAGTGTACCTTATTATAATCAGGTCCCGCACCTTTTTTTAAAAATTTTCTAACAAATGAAGAAAGCGCTTCCTTTGTGGTTGTTTTCTTTGACGAAAATTTTGAAACATACAACGTTGGAGGATCATCCGTTGTAGGAGAACCGGAGCAAAAAAATACTTTAGACATAGTCCCCGAACTACCTTTGTAATTTCTCCTAAATGTTTCGGCGTCCAAAAAATTCTGTGTAAAATGAAACACTTAAACAATCAGAAATCGCAAGATTGTACACAAGGTTGTAAGAGAAATTTGAGAGAAAAATTTACGAGCTTTGTTTAATTATTGGTAATGAGAGTAAAATAGAATACATTTTTTCAAAGACAATAAAATTTGTCTCGTGAGAATTGAGACATTGAATAATAATAAATTCACATGTAGCATAAGACTTACCGTTTCGCTTAATTCTAATGGCTTTAGTTTAAGCAATTTTCTTTTACTGTTTATCAAGTTAAGCGCCTCATGGCAGTATGTTTCGTAAATCGACAATCCTTTAACAGAGCCGTGTGCTGTTACATGGTATCCATATGCAACTGTTGCAATGTCATGAGGGTTAAATTCGTTTAGCTGAAGTTAAACAATGACAAACATGAACAGTCATATCAGTCAAAGTAATTTAGATTTAATTTTTATATACATACTTCGACATTTGAGTTCATATCGTGTAGACTATTAATGTTGCTTAAAATCAAATCATGAAGTGATGTCGCCGAATCGGCATTCGTCTCTAGTCCGAAACATATTAGAGTTGGGCTTTGCTTAAACTTCAATATTTGGTCAACCTGTAGGTCTGCAATTACTGCTTCCGAATTTGCTGATTGATGAAGCTATTTGTCATTTGGAAAAGTAGTTTTTAGTGATCAAAATAAAAAGTGCAATTTTATCCAAGTGACTCACGTCTTGTCCCGCTTCCGCTATTTTCCAAAGAAACTGATACTCCTTTAAATTATTTGTAAACTGGTTTGCACAGTACTTTTTTACAGCAAAGGCGTAGTAGGAGTCTTGGATTAACTTAACTTGATAATGCCCGGTGGTTTCGTCCATATTCCATTTCAAGCGGACATTCCAAAGATTGTTTGCCAACTGTAATATATAGAAAGTGAATTTAACATTTTTTTTTTCAATAAATGAACCTGCGCGCTTTGGGATGCTTCCAATATAATGCGGACACGGTACTTACCTCAAGCAACTTCAATTTAAATATGTAGAATAATTTTGATTTTATAAATTACAGCAATTATAAAGGTAAATGAGCGTTATTAGACATTTCCGACTAGTGGCTGGTCAACGTGTAAGGGAGGGTGAAGGCGTATGGAATTAATGACTGCATACATCTTTGCACACGAGAGTAGTACTCTGAGTTCTAACAAAGGAAACTGGGCAACATTATCGGATCATTTGATGTTCTCTGATTGTGCTGCCTAGTCACGAAAATACTTAAAGTCAGAGACTAGGCAACTCCTTAAGAAAAAAAAGGCTTTTTTCGTGGCTGATTGGGGGATTTGAACCTATGTTCTCAGGCTGAATAGTGGAGAGGGACAGAAGCTCTTAACCACTGGACCAACTCGACCAAAGTTAAACTATCACTTATGTCACTTTTGAGTTATTATTTTTCTTCAATTTATTTTTTGATTACCATTTTTTCTTTGACTGCGGAAGCGATTGCCCAGGTAATGGCCAATTCACAATAAGTTTCTGGAGTTTGAATTTCTCTGGCATTTACAACACTTTCGGCGTTGTTTCTTTTTGATTCGTATTTCAATTTTCCAATTTTTAAAGGCCCAGCAGAACTACTAGATTGGGAACTACTCGCAACCGTCGTTTCATAAGGAGTTTCCTTTGAATCAAAAATTAGTAAAAGTTAATTATTGTAGTTACATCTTGTACATTTACGTAAAAGTAATTTCGAATGATATGGATTAAGTTTAATGATAAAAAATTAGTCAATAATAATGAATATTTGTGTGAGAAAACTAATCCTGAAAGTAAATTATTTTATTATTATACTAGCCAAATAAGCCCGTCTTAGGACGGGAGTACCCATAAAGACCATTTGCTTTATCTAACCCTGAATTTTCAATTTAATGTGTTCTGGTCACATAATTTAGTTGTGCGTTAAATTCTTATTAGACAATTTCTATACTAATTAGCAGTTATATTAAAACTCTTTTGAGGTATTAGTTTTCATCAGCTGGCTTAGAATTCCCTCCCTAAGTTGATGTAAGACAGCTGAATTTTCAATGCTAAGTTGTTGTTTAAAGTTTTGTACCTTATAAAGGTCAACAGTATTTGTGCAGAACATTTTTCTTTGTGGCCCTCTAGTGAACCCCCAAAATGACCCCTTCACCTCAAAATGACCTTTGAAGCTCGATTTCTAGGTTTGCATAAAACAAAATTTTATGATGGTCCCGATGACCCTAGTGACCCCTTTCTCCCGGAAATGATCCCTTGACCTCGAAATGACCTTTCAAGGTCAAACTCTAGTTTTGTGTGAAAAGAAAAGTTTTGATGGTCCCGAGGAGGTCAGGGCCCCAATTCACAAAAAAAGGACCAATTAACCCCCGAAAATCCGGACTTCTATTTTCTAGTTTAATGATTTTATTATTTTTCTAATTTTCCTACTTCTGCTACTGGTTGATCGTTTCACCAAGGTTTATTTTTTTAATATATTAAATTAGGCAGCCCTGGTTTGCTGTTAATAAGTTAGATGCAGTTAACACTAGCCAAACAAGCATTACCTAGGACAAGAATACTCATAAATCACAACCAAAATCATTCAAAAACGTAGCCTGTTTGCGCTATAGTTCAACTGATGGCCGTAATGTCAAGAGAAACTTACATCTGAGCACCAAACCAGAATTGATTGACCAGCAAAGTACCGCTGTTGTAACAGTTTCAGCGAATAGTATTCTTGTCGAAACGTAACATAGGTTTCAACATGTTTCGGCTGATTGGCTTCTATCGAATCAATCAATTTCCATGCAAACCCATACTCCCAAGCATCGGAACTGTTAATCTTAATTGTGAAATTGGCAGAATAAACAATATAAAAATTTAGGACATGAAACTCTATGATTGCCTTTTGTCTTACCAGTTTAATATCATCATTATTCATCTTTATAACTGTTCGATGTAGCATATTGAAGTCAGATAATAAGTTTTCATGAAGAACGTCAAATATTTCAGTGTGACAAATTAAGGCGTGTGACACATTTGTTGTTGTATAGTCTAAATTTTTTGCCTTCAAGTATAATCCTGTGTATGCTGTAAGATTTATCTATACCAACATACATTGTTTAAATCTTATTTAATAATAATAATTATTAAAATAATTAAATAATAATGAATAATTGTATGCCTTGTACTTACTTCCAAATTCTCCACCAAAAGTACATTTGTGTTTAATCGACTATCAATTACCAACGGTTCTAGAACCATTGAAATTTTGAGTTGTGAATTTTCGCCCAAGATATAGCCAAAACCGCAATACAACCGCGTAGTACTCAACTAAAGGCAATAATTTTTTTTTGTTCATTGTCAGTTACCAATTAATCGTATTAGTAAAAGTTTTATACCAGATTCGTAAGCGTTTCTTGCTCGTCAAAGTGTGACAACTTCAAACTTTCGATACTATTTTCGTCGCAATTTGCTTCAAAAAAAATTCTGCTATCAGTTTGTTGTTGTTTGTTGTTGCAATTTTGTAAGGCGACCTTATTTAACTAGAAGTAAAAAATTGAGTGTAACAGCCTTGTCGCCAAACGTTGCGTTTTCTTTTTTTTAGTAGATTTAAATGAGACATCACACTTAAAATTTTACAATTAGAACCACGCGCTTGAAGTCATTTGAATAAATTAAAAAAAACAATCTTAAGATTTTCTTTAAAATGTTTATCAATTTCTATCATTTATCTGTTTTATTTACCTCTTCAAGTACTCGTATATCGCAGTTGCGTTCTCTAAGCTGCTCCTCAATACTTGCATGAAATTTCTGAACGAGGATCACTGTTGTCCATCCGTCATTCTCCTTATAATGTTGTCCAACGCCTGCTTTTAGTGCATTCCGATTTTCAAATAACTGTTAATTTTCACTCAATCAGATCTCCACAAAAAGAAACTAGCTATCAATAAAGTACTGTTTTGTCATTTCATACCATTCGTATTCCATCGTCCCAATCAAATCGCCCATCATTGGCAAGATGATGATTTCTCAGTAAAGCATCCAATGAATTTTGCAACAAGTCAAAGTCAACATTGTCATTAAATTCTAACTTCCACATATGGTTTACAAATTCCGTCAATTCTGCAAGCAAAGTGATGAAATTGATAATTCGCTTAAATTAGTGTGTTCTAGTCCGATAATTTATATACGTCTAATTTATATATTTATTTTTACAAATACAAATTTGAAACTGGTCACAGGAAGACTGCAGAATGACATTTGAGTACACAAAGCATGCCTTATAAACTTGTTTGCTGTTTTTTCTTAAAATTTGCATACAATGTTTTAATCTTAGCCTAAATTTTGATATTAAATCGATTTCATTGTTCATAAACTGTGGTAAAATAATTACTCAAGGATCCTCAGTAGGAAAATCGGACAAAATATTATAATTATCGATGTGAAAAAATAATAAAATGAGTCATTTTGAGGTAATAAAAACATTTTTGGAAAATCATTTAAAGTCTTGAAAACCATCTGCTTCGTATGTATGTATGTAACAGGGAGCCCACTACCTATTTGTTAGGATAGCGAGACTCACGCAAAGCATGCGCGAAAATAGCATATTTCGGTCACTGCTATTGGGAAACAGCGTTGTTTTCTGAGCGGATCGAGATACCCAGGCACACATAAATGTATGCCTATGAGAACATTCGATCTCGGGCACCTAGGGGAGAGAAACTGATGCTCTAACCTCTCGGGCAACTCCGATCCCATATGTTTTGTACAAACATAGTGTTTGATCCTGAAAGGTCATTTTCAGGTCAAAGGGTCAGCAGTGTTAGACAGAAAGAAGTGTCATTTATAAAGGACAACTTTTGTAGTGATCATTTGTCATAGAACAATATCTTTGACCTTGACCTTTGACCCCTAAAGAAGATGGGGTCAAACAAAATTAACTTAAATTGGGCACGATCTCTAGGAACTTATATTCAACAATAAATGTTTATATTTGTTTTATAATTGCTGAGAGAATCGCGGTACTCTGACGGACAGACGGACAATTAGAACAAAAACTAAAGCGCCTGACGCAACTTAACAAATGTAATTTTGCAAATTACTTTTTTTAAATTTGTACATGTTTTACCTGGAAATTTCCAAGCTAGTAACTTCGAATGCTCATACTTCAAATCTACAATTTCCGAATGTATTTCATCAATTCTTCTATAATCATTATCCGTCAGATTTGCAGCCCCTTTTGTCAGGATGCGTCTGTACTCGTTGCAAAGATTGTCCCATGGCAGCGAACCGGTCAATATTAAGAAAAATGTATTGAAAACTCCCCAAATATCGTCTCGGGGACTTGGTCCAGCTCCATTATGCGTATGTACACTCATTGATTGTGATTGACAAAACATGTTAAAGTGCTACAAGCTTTAAAAGCTAGCACCTGTAAAATTAGCATAAAGTTAACGAAGTTATTACCCAGTAAGACTATTCCTTGTTCCCCAGAAAGAATTGCCTCCCCTGTTTCGTAGACCACTTCTATCGATTCACTGTTTACAGTTCTGTAAATCTTCAGTTCACCAGTCAAACTATCCTCTGAAAACTAATGCAGAAACAAGCTTGCATTGTAGGTTCAATTTACAAATTATCAACTCACAAAAGGAAATGAGTATATTTTATAAAAAAAAATAAGGAATTGAAGCTACTTTCAATAATTTCAGAACGTACCTTCGGAGTAATTCCAATAAATGTTGGAATAAATAAATGTCGCCCTTGTCCAGCGTTCATTGCCAAGCAAGTTGTCGCGTCGGCTCCGTCAATTGAGCGCATCACCCACAGCACAGTCGACCCCGATGAGAGTTTACGGTAGCACAGGAGGTGCCCGTGACAATAAATTACTCTAACAAAAACCCGTAAAAAAATTTGCGGTTGTTTGTGTCATTTATAATCAGCAAACTATGGAGACCACTAAGCACGACTTGCATTTTCAGAGTTAACTTAAATTTAGCTAAATAATTAGTTGTCTAATCAAAACGGAGTTTTCACTTACCTTTATCACCGGTATCAATAACGGATAAATTTTTTTAACATAAAATATTGCTTTCACTTTTTTCTAGCAACTTTGGTAACAAAGTTACGCCTATGGATCAATTTATCATTACTAAATTTGCAGACTTTATTTACCACATCTATATGCTTTGTACTCTCACGCACGCATACCATAGATTACTTTAGTCAATATAAGATATAAAAATCCATCATTCCTGCTACCTATGCAATTATACAAACAATAGCTTGTTTATATTTGGTGCAAACGTTCAGTTAAAGGTAGCACTATTTCAGAAATACAATTTGTGTAACTTACATATTACTATTTATGTATTTATTCTCTTGAGTATGTTGTATATGGCTTGTACGCATTTATAGCTTCTCAATAATGGCAGTTGGATAAAGGCTATTGTTGGAACCATGCACAATGATAAAACCAAGTTTTTCTTTAAACAGCTTGTATCATCTTACGATGGCACGTTTCTCCGAACCGAGTTGCAAAGTGGAGAGTATAAGATTTGTATCGAGGTTATAAAAATTGCAATCTCTGATTCCAGTAACAGAATCTTAAAAATATTGAGCAACTAAAAATCAAATCAGGACTAGTTTTTACTATATCAAACACAAGTAAAATCTAACTCTTTTGGCACAAATATGAAAAGAACTCAATTTAGGTTAATATCTTTCAGTTGATTTGGATTCACTGCAATTGAAGTACTCTACTAAACTAAGTTTTCATTATAGTAAAATTGTTAACCGGGCGTCTGTTTGTTTGATTTTTAGTATAAGACAATTTTGTATACAAGTTACAATAAACCGTTGCAAACGCACGTAACCTAAGTAGCGTATTGAACTATTGCAACTAAAATCCACAAATAAGTCCCTGTAAAACCGGTTTTCGGGTTTTTGTTTTTGACGGTTTTTGGGGTAACTTCAATAACGGGAGATGTTCTGGAGTCGTTTAGATCTTTGAAAACATCATAACATTTCGTATAATGGTAAACTAAAAAAAAATCCTAAAAATCCGATTTTTTGGATTGGGGATCATTTTCGAGGGTCATTGATATAAGGATTAAGGGTCTTGGGTTACTTTGGTGCTGAAATTATCATAACTTTTTGTTTCATGCAAAACTAGCAAATATTCGACAAATCCAAATTTTCGGATTTGGGGTCATTTATGGGATGCCAAAATGAGGGTGAAGGGCCTATGGCCCATCTTCGAACTTGGCCTTACCCTTGACCCTTACTTCCCATAGCTAAAAACAGATTTGAAAAAATGTTAACCCGTTCGAAAGTTATCCCGAAACCATTTGGACATACGGACGGACAGACAGACGGACGGACAGAACATTCCCATATAGTAGCTAATACGCTACTTAATAACTCTACTGAACTGAAAGTGGATGTTAAACAAAATTAATGCTAAAAATACAAATTTTACGTATGTCCTCAAGACAGCTATAAAGAATATTACATAAATGAGCAAAGGAATAGAGATTTTCGATTTCCAAGCAAGTCTGTTCTTGCTCAGAAATCTTTTCCCCTAATGATTGAAATTTTTTAAGTTATGCTATTGGGGTAAACCGGTGTTATTTTCATCGACAATCTGCAAGTATGTCATGGAAATTGAGTTTTAGAGAATTTAAAAGGAATTTATTCCAACGTAGCTCTGGGGAAATTTGTGCCTTGCCTTGTGCTTGCCTTCGACAAAGAATTTTTAGAAGCTGCTTGACGTTTGAATATAATTTGACAGAATTTAAAATTCAGAGTTACTTGGCGACTAAATACACCAAACGAGCCGGAACGATGACAGGAAAATGTTGCGTAGAAACCTGCACTTATATCATACTCTTTTTTTAATCTTTGGATTTTAATTTTTTAAGATTTAATGCAACCTCTTTGAGTTACAATACATCTTTTTGATTACATTTGTAAAATAGCTAAAAAAGTAAGTAAAATTTCTAGACAAAGCGTACATTATGTAGCTTACGTAAATATTCTAAAGTTCATAATACTATTACATATATTCAAAATCGGCCGAGTTTGTATAGTCGTTAAGAACATATTTCTCTCTTTCTACTAGCCAGCTTGAGAATGTGGGTTCAACTCCTCCAATTAGCCGGAAAAAATATTTTAGGTTAAGATTATTTCCATCAAGTAATTCCTTTGCCTTTGGCTGTATATGCCCATATTTTCGCAACTAGGCTGCACAGACTATGGAAATTGCCCTAAATAAAGTTTCTAGTTAGCCACAAAATAATGTTAAAAATTCACCTCATTTGCAAATATCAAAACCTATACCGTACTCATGTTAGGTTATTGTCTTCCATTTGTGAACTAGGTGCGTAAAGCGGAATGTTACAGATAGTAATATCCCTACCCCATCATTTAAAATCCACTCTGTGGGAATTTCAAGCAACCGGATTTTCCTTGCTTTTCGAATCGTAGGTAAACACATTCGTAAATAAATAGTTCTTATTAGTATTCCCATTGTTTCTTTTGCTTCCGAATATCTTACAGTAGCACCACTTGACGCACAGTTGTGTTTTTTTGTAAACTTATATTTTTTCCGGTAAGATTTAATTTGAATCACACACGCTGACTTGAAACTAAAAGTATAAAATATGACAATTATAAAAAGAAATTGTCTATGCAGAAAAATTATAAATAATTAGAATTGATTACGGCATGAAAATTCTGCCATCGCCAACTTTCCATGAATCTAAAATCGTCATGCATAACTTAATTTTCACTTTATATATGCTTGAAATGAAAATGTTGTTTATTACCAAAAATTTCACCATGGTTTTTTATTTGAGTACTACAACTGCATTTTCTTGTCTGATTGCCTTTTCGGCAGTAATTGCTGTGGAAGGGGAAATATTTCAGGACATGACTTCAAGTCCTGACTGCTACAACATGGATCGAGAGACGATTAATCTCAGATACATATCCGGCACATATCTAGTTACCCACCTTTACGCACCAGGCTTCTTTTACAACGACACTTGCAAATGGATGGTACTTGAACCAACTTCTGCTGATTTTACTGCCTACTACGGTGCTTACTACCGTACAAGCGACCATATCATCAACCCTTTTAACGGTACCCTTAACTACGATACCACTGGAAGAGTCTACAACGCTTCTGAATACTATGAGGTTGCAGACTTTAACGCTACATTCAACGGAACGCCATGCATAGCTGGTTGGAATTCGTTTGTATTTCACGTTGAGGTCAGTTGCGAAGACCCCTCCGATGCAGGGAATAGCACGCAAACGTTTGTGTTTTCAAGAAGCTTTCAAACAGCTGATGATGACTGGTATGAAATTGAAAAATGCTACAGACGTTTGGGCGTTCCAGAAACGCAGGAGCCACAAGAGGTTTTAGGATGCCGTTGAGCCAAAGCTGCCCTATCACTATTGTGCGTCTTCATTGTACACAACAGGAGCGACACTTTTGATTAATACATATTAGTAACATTTAGGAACCTTGTGTTATTATGATTATTTAAAAATAAACCGTTGCAAACTCATGTAAACCAAGTAGCGTATGTTACTGATGATGTGTTGGGGGTTCACATATTTCGCTGAAATCATGCAAAATCCGATTTTTTGGTTTTGTGGTTCTTGAAGATATGAAGGGCCTGCGGTCACTTTGGTTCTTGAACAAATCATAACTCAATAAAAACTAGTAATATCCACAAAAAATCCGATTTTTCAGTTTTAGGGGTCAATTGAATGCCTTCGCTTAAAAACCCCGTAATTTCAAAAATCAACAAACGATAATTTTCCCCGGGATACGTTTTAATTTTCGAAAAAATTCTAAACCTCAGAATTGAAGAAAATCTGAAATTTAAATTTTCAATTTGGGGTTATAAATAAATTAATATAAATTTAGATTTTCAAAAAACAAGTCAAGTTAAGTTTAGAAAGTCAAAAGGTGAAAAGTTCATCGAAGGTCAAAAGTTGGGTTGAAGGTCAGAAGGTCAAGAGCGTTGTTGTTGACCTTGGCGGTGGTGGTTTTCCAATTCAAGATGTTAGGGGGTCGGGTACGAATTCGGTTTACGGAGGTAGGGTGTAAGAGGGGTTTGTGGGGCGAGTTACCTCCTGGAGGGGACCGCCTAACCAAACTAAAAATTTTGAACCCCTTCCGTTCCCCGCCCCCCTATAACCTTCCATGACCCCCTGGGGGCTTGTTGGATTTTTGGTTTTTAAGTTTTTTCCTCCCTGGAGGGAGAACCCCCTGAACATTTTCACCCTCCATCCGACCCCCGATGACCCCCTCCCGCAGTTTGTTTCAATTTTTGTGTTTACGTCGACTCAAGCAATTCCCCACAAATGGTAAGTATTTATTGTTCCTGCACCAATGGAGCTTGGGGTTTCTAATTGCAAGTGAGCAAAACGAGCGAAGCGAGTGGAGCAAGCCATTCGGAACTCTGATTTTTTTAAAATTTGGAGATTTTAAAAAATCATCTTTTTTAAATTAAGAGAAAAATTTACTTAATTATTTATCAAAATAAAATGTTCAGGGGGTAGTCAAGGGGTCCACCCAAGCAAGAAATATCTCAAAAAACAGGGGATCATTGAAGGTCAACGGGGGTTGGGGTCGGAGGGGATCCAACATCATGTTTTGTTTGGTAAGGGGATTCCACCCAGTGGGGTAACTACCCCCCATATACCCTAACTTGTAAACCGAAATCCTACCGGGGGTCGTACCTTGGGTTAGAGTACGGTTTTTGGGGCACTGAGAGGTTTTCAGACACTGAGCAGCCAGCAGATGTGGAATTTTCCCTGCGCAAAAACTTAACTTAACCTAACCTAACTTTAAAACCGAACCTTTGAATTGTAGAATCTATAGGAAACCTCCCAATGCCCCAGAAACCGTACTGTAGCCCTATCTTGTAACTTTGTCTGTGTTACAGTTTTTTCTTGAGATATTACTCATTAATGCAACCAACTACAAAATTGATTACTGAAAGTTCTTGATTTTTATCTACTAACATTAACTGACTAAAATTCTGGAGTCTAGTTTTTGATTTATTGTGAGTTTAAATTCAAAAAGTAGTATTCAGAGGCAACGACGATAGAAACCAAGTTCAAAACTATATCAAAAGAGGAATTCCCGCGCTTGCGCAGGAGTCTGGGCAATTTTTTAAATTTCGCGCCTGACAACGAATTTATGTCGTTGTTGATTTTTGGAGTTACGGGGTTTTTAAGCGAAGGCATTCAATTAGAGAGTCATCGACATTCGGATTTAGGTGCTGGGGTCCGCATAGCAAACATTCGAAATATGAGTGTTTTCGATTTTTGGGGTCATTTAGGGGGCTGTCAAAATACGTGTGATGGGTCAGATCCCTGTGGCCCATCTTTGACCTTGGCCTCCCGCTTCACCCCTACTACCTATTGTTCAAAACTGATTTGAAAAAGGCTAACCTGTTTGAGGATAAACACGCAACGAGGCAGACAGACAGACATGGCATTTGCATAAAGTAACTAATACGCTACTTAATAAACAACGTATAGTTTTGAATAGGATTATCAAGCCAGCCTTCAGGACGAGAAGCATAGGCTGGTATAAGAATCTATTACTTCAGTTACGTTTTGATAGGTTGCTGCGAGACACTTTTTCTATGATATTTGTGTTTGGTGAGCAAGTTGCAAAGTATAAGCTAAAAATGAACACGAAATAATTTGAAATTTTAATATAAATGTTAACTTTTTTATCTGAACCAAAAATTTGTTTTAAACAATTGCTTGATATCCTAGAGATTATTAAAAAAATATTCCAAGAACTCATTCTTTTAGAGCAAAATTTTGCTAGGTGTAAGTTCCAAACTTAAGCTTGTAGTTGCAATCTGTGGTTAATAATATGCAGCTTTGACTTTTGCCGAGAAATTTACTTAATTGGGTAAAACACCCTAGGTAATTACTACAAAATTATCGATAAAAATTAAATGGTTCAAAAAAGAAGCCAAGTAGTATGAATTTACAGAACCGGTTGCTAACTTACTATGTATGGGTGAAACACACTGGTATCGTGTGTAATATGAAGTGTTGAATGTAATGCGGCACATTTATCGTGAAAGCTCGCAAGATGTTGCGCCTGCATTTACGCCTACAGTGCCTACATGAGGGTATACAAATAGAGTATCAATTTTTTCTATTCCTTGAGCAGGTTAACTCTATATCGGATAGATCAGTAAAAAATTTGGAAATGAAGTTGTATTGAAATATTTTGTAAATGCAAAAAGTTTTTGTAATAATATTTCCTGTAAAAGTAAACTTTGGAAATTGCGTCTAGACTTATAACAAATGAAGATCGCAACCTCCACGAATATTTGGAACTGGCAAACCACAATTTTATTTTAGGGGGAAATGTTGAAATGCAAAAAAAAAAACACCAAAGGAACAATTTTGAAAAAGTTTAATATGTAAATTTACCGTTTTGAGACAACTGTTTTGGAAATTAGTGAGCAAAATAAACAATTTTGAAAACATTTAACATACTGAAAGAATATAGAAAAATGTTTATAGCATTTAATTCCATGAAATAACTATAGGTACTACTTAATGTTAACATACCGTCGGCTTCTGTAACATTGCCTTTTGTAGCAGATTTATCTCATTTTTCTTCTATTTTACGTTACGTTACGATAATATATCCATTCATACAAGAGTATTAAAATGAGAAGACACGCTTCTTGGCAGTTCCACTTTTAGGTTGCTCAAGATGCAAAGAGAAGGAGATGGTAGGAGGTACTAATTAATATGCATGTATGCAAATGAGGACAATCTTTTAAATTTTCTCAAATTTACTGGAAATTTACTCACTAGTTTTGCTGTATAGCATAGTCTTCAAGACATAGGCATACACATGTCAAAGTTTACCTAAAATCAAACCTAACCAAAAACCTGCTGTTTGTTTAGGTTTCGGTTTTAAGCCTTGGTTGTGGTTTTAGGTTGTGATTTTATGTTTCATTTTAGAGGTTTTATAAATGGATTATCGGTTTTGGCTTTATTTATATTTTTTTAGGTTTTGGTTCGGGGTTTGATGTATATTATTTATTGTTTTCTTTAGGTTAATTTTTGGTTTAATTAGTGGTTTCTAGATAAAACTTGCATACAAAAGCTTGAATGTTGGGCTCAATCCGTCAGGCACAACCAAATTTTTATAAAAAAAAATCTAATAAAATTAATCGTATAACGAGAAGCAATACACTAGTTGTTTTAAAAAGGATACAACAATTGGTTGCAAATAGATTAGAATATTTTATACAATGCATTTTTCAAAATTTCAGTTCTTCGTTTACTTTCAACTTGATTTATTTTTGCATAACATAAAAATAAAATGGAAAAAAAATTCTTGACAGTGAACCATCAAGTACAGCTCTAACTTCCTTAAACTTTTGCAACGTATAAAAATTTGTTTGATGTTTAGATGATTTTTCTAGATGT
Organism: Bilobella aurantiaca; assembly: GCA_021029175.1. Classification (NCBI taxonomy): domain Eukaryota; kingdom Metazoa; phylum Arthropoda; class Collembola; order Poduromorpha; family Neanuridae; genus Bilobella; species Bilobella aurantiaca. The sequence continues at coordinate 11,621 of VYYI01000321.1, read as the reverse complement.
GTAAATCAAACTTGGGTAATAACATTTCATTTTATTTAATGAAAAAGATAATTGAACAAGGCACTTCTTGGATTTACAAAGTTGTTTCAACAAGGCCTTGATAAGAAATGCTGAACGTATTTTGTCCAACGACAAAATCATGAGTTGGAATAGAAGTCACTTCAGTCATGTAGTAATACGTTTTTGATTGTAATGGATCCACTTGCAAACAGAGAAGAACATTTAGAGGACTCTTTCGCATTGCCTGTATAATTTCTGCCGCTGCAGCAACAGCTTTTCCAGAGCTAACGTTCCAATTGAAGTCAATTTTGCTATGAAAAAATTAATCAAACGGTTTTGTAAACTTACCAAAACACCAATAAATGATTTGAAACATACCCCCAACTTGCTGGTATCTCTCCTGCCGAAGAAACTGGCTCTTGACTAATAACTGCTACAATACCATGTTTACGAGTACCATTAATTGTTACTTGATACTAAAACACAAAAAAAGTTGTGCATCTGCATGTCATTTTATAAAAATTGTATCTTTTTTACCTGATCACCAACCGCAGCCAGGGAATCACTGCTGCACAATGCAAGGAAGAAGATTGTGGTAAAATGTTTCATGCTGAAAGCTATGTCAAACAGTAATGACTAAAAACCGTTAATTCTCGCAATTTTATAGGAAAGTCACTTCTATTGCTCAAAACTAGGACTTGTGCTGTAACTAGGTTTGTTTTTGTAACAAGTGTTCATAAGGGTTTACGAGCCTTCTGCTCAAAAGTGTGTACGATGTTCAAACATTGAAGGTTGGACCTGAAGATTGAAGATTTTTTGACCACAATTTGGTTTTAGTTTTTTGATGCCGATGGATCGTTCTGGCATCTTCCTAAGACGTTGTGTAACGTTTGAGTCAAGTAATTACATGCTCGAGAAGAAAACAATTAGCCTTGAAACCATATTTAATTTTTGATTTTGTGTAGAGTTGTTGTAGAAAGTTTTAAGAATACGCCCGGAAAGTATCGACGGATTGACGTCATCATGGGGCCGAAGTTTCTTGTACTAAAGATAGGTTAGCATAGGATCAACTTTTTCTTTTGACAAAATTGATATACTATTTTGCTACGTGCTTTGTCATCTCGTGTAATTGAATAGTCAGAATAATTTTTGTCAAATTTGATTTGCAATATATGCTTTATTTTGATTAAAAAGAGAAAGCATACGGCGAAGTTTTAAGCTGTAGTTTACAATTTAACTCTAGTTGAGATTGCTTGACGTGAGAATACTTTTAGTGTTGTTTATGAAAACAATAATGTATGCTTTTAAGATTGATTTAAACTTTTCAAACAAGTCATCCACTACCAGTCATCTATAACTGACTTAATTATTTTAAATCCACGTATTTTAAAATACGTATTTTATTGTAAAGTTTCACTTAAATTCCATAATTTCCAATTCGTCGACTTTGATGTAGGTCAAATTTGTTTGAAATATTGTTCCATCCTAATTTGTTAAATAAATACAAGTTTAGTGTATGCTATACTTCAGGTTACTAGAGATAAGGTTTTGTATTTCACTGGTAAGAAAATACCCACTCCAATCATAAATAGTGGATTGAATCTTAACCGTTTACTATTCAGGATCATAGAACAGCACCACAAACAAACCGATGCATTTCTTCTTTGTGATTATCAAAATTATACATGGGAACCATCACAATTAAGTTTTTTGAACGCCTTTTCCTAATGAAACATTGAAGCGTTTGCTTGAAGATTCTAAAACAAAGAAAACAAGGCTATTACATATTCTGTAATTAAAAAAACAGTGAGGGATTTAGCAACACTGGTAATAGATTGTTTTCGAATAAAATTATGTAGCACTTGCACTGAACAATTCAGTTTACACGTAATCCGTCTAAACCTTCAAAAACAATTACCTAAAGCCACGAGTAAATTTTTTTCCGAAACTGGGGAGAGGTGTTGCTCCTGTTTTCAGTAATAAAGAAAAACATATTTTCAGCAGAAAATTGTGCAATTGTAATGGAGAAATTGTGATTTCCACAACCTGGGTGAGATTTTAGTACATATTTAGTTAGTCCGGCCCGTTGACATCTTCTTTGAACACCAAACTTGTAGATTGTATGTAGGTGCTTGCACCGAAAAATCAGCTTTTGAATACGCAAAAGAAAGTATTTCGATTTCAAGAATTATTAAAAGCTCACTGCCGGTAGTCCGGGAGTTTAGGAGACTGCTCCTAGCTTAGGTAGGTGCCGAGATCTAATCCCGGCAATAGTGTTGTAAAAATGTGGTGGTATGGTAGTGGTTATTGAAAGCTGGACATGGGTGGGTATGCGTAAGGTGGTGGTCAGCCTCTGCCTAAGCAAGAGGCTCCTCTGTGGTCAACCCCACGTTCATTGCCCAGCAGAAACTCCATTAGCTTCAGACCTCGGAACTTCCAAGTCAAATCAAAGGCCAAAACCACCCTCCCCCACTCAGTAGCACACGCAAACTTATTGACTAGACCATAGACAAATGTCAAAGAGGTACCAAAAAAAAAGTAAGAACCATTACCCACCTGCATACTATTTATGTTTGGTTATTACGTAGTACAGTACAAAAAGACAAAAGTGAGCCGATTATTGTTTTGTATTAGTTCCTACAAATATTATGAACTAAACCGTATCTCCAAACAAGAAGCAGCACTAATGTATTTTTCTAATGTTTTTTTGCGCCCTAAAACAATATAAAGCACATGAACTAAATTAAAGCGTAAAATAGTCTAATGTTTTTACACAAATTACAGTTCTTAAATTATTAAATATATATTTATGGCCCAGATGGAATGGGATTTTTCAGACAACCCAACTGTAAACACCACACGACGGTCCGCTGCTCAAAATAAATTGAAGTGATCCAATGACCTTTTTTTTGTTGAGCTTGCATCCGTGGGTTTGAAGAGACCATAGAAAAAATTCAAAGTTCTCTATCTATGTGGGCAAGACTTTGGCTTACGGTTCATGGGACGGGGGAACTCCCCCCTTAAACATCTGAGACACTGAACCTAATAACCGAATTGATTAGCACACAAATTACCAAAGCGATAAACCTAAACCCAAATTTTTAAACTTTACAGGCATAATCACGCAAACAAAAACAAAATAAAAATGCGACAAGGTTGGTGTAAAACATTAACCAATTTTTCCAAATTCATTTAAACTTTGACATCGAAGGTTGACCCTACTACGATTTGTGGAGTAAGCAGTGCATGCAGACCTTGAAGAACCATGAGAGGAAATCAAAGCAAAGTTCAAGGGTACTATAATCTATAGTGTTCTACTCTGAAAATTTATAATTTAATATATATTACAATATTATTAGATATATTACGGCTTTCCCTAGCTAAATTTCCTCAACACGAATTAGAAAAAGGACAACTTAAAGTAACTGTTTTTAGTATTTAAATTTTTTTTTATTGAAAAATAAAAGTTCTCTGTTAGATTGCAAGACAATATATTTTTGTAACAGGGAGCACGCACTACTTATTTATTAGGATAGTGAGACTCACACCTAGCATGCGCAAAAATGGCATATTTCGGTCACTGCTATTGGGAAACAGCGTTGTTTTCTGGGCGGATCGAGATACCCAGGAACACATAAATGTATGCCTATGGTAAGATTCGACCTCCGGCACCTAGGGGAGAGAGACTGATGCTCTAACCTCTCGGGCAACTCCAGTCCCTAAGATTTGATACCAAGAAGCCATTGGAATAGAACTGACGTCCTAGCCATTTGAACCTCGCGGACCTTTGGTTTGGTCATAATGTGCCCTGGTGGCATTCATCATATTGTATTTACCTAGTAACGCAAAAGGAATGATGTTATTGTTGTATTTTGCTTTCATGCGTATCAAATGCCAAAATCAAAATCACGGCTTTGAAGATCATTCAACCCAAGTGTTCATGGAAACGAATAATACAAAATGCTTACCGGTGCGAATTTTGTATTATTCGTTTCCATGAACACTTGATTCAACCAGTTCCAGCACTTATTGACCAAAAAGTTTAAATATGTATGCAACGGGAATAAGCTCGTACTAAAGGAGATTAACCAACTAATAAAGCAGACCTGAGCTCATTTTACTATATAGAAGGTAAAGAACCAAGACTAATACTTTTACGGCAATTACGTAAGGAGATTGCGCCAGGTTGATATGTCTTCGTTGAGTGACATGGAATACAATTGAAGTCCATTACTTAACTAAGTTTTTGTTGATTAATATAGCCTAAGTTTTTTAAGTTAATATAATTCTGTTGAATTGTTAGTCCGGCGCTAAATAAATTAATACTACACCAAGTAATTTTACTTGTAGTTATAAAGACTAAATCAAATAAAGAGTATACTATAGAAGAACCATGATTTGGATATGATACACCTTCTTACAAATGGGGTTTTGAGAAATCTTTTCTTCTAACACAAAAGAATGATGAAAAATACTTATGTTATTGAGGTAAACCTATGTTATTATTATCGTCATTCTGATAGTGTATCACCAAAAAAACTTATTTTTCAAAAGCTAAAACAGTAATTGCACGAAATAATGTCAACGTAGATCAACCTTGTTATTCTAATCTTATTTTTTATTCCAAAAGCAATTTTTAGAACCTATTTGACACGCGAGGTTAATTTTACAAAATTTGAAATTCATACTTAGAAGGCGACAAACAAACTGATCACTAGCCAGACCGATGACAAGAAAATTTAGAATACAACCATTTACCAATATCTTATAAGTTAAGTTTAAACTTTGATGTAACCATTTGCGTTGTTTACATTTTTTTTTTCAATCCATACAAAATGTAATGTCATTATATCGGGTACATTTTTGAGCAACAATGGCTACTTATATCTGTACTGGTGAAAATTCCCGAGATAGAAGAAAAAGTTTAAACAAGGCAAATATACTCATATTAGTTTTTTATATAAGGCACGCCCAGATCAATATAAATACGAGAGTATAGAAAATTTAGCAATTACATTAGTAGCTAAATAGCTAAACATAGCATTGTCCACTTAAGTACTATTAAAATCAAATAAAAAAGTTTCAAAATAATTAAACGATGAGGTCACATTAGTATTTACACATTTACACATCACATTATTAGTCACATTATATAGAGAGAGGTCAAAGGAGAATGATCTCCGAAGTGAGCTTTTCTCTTCTTTGTCACACAAAAAATTACCTATACTCGAATGAGCGCTAAAGCTGGGCATCGTTCTACTTCCAATCTTAAAACAGAATAAAATCTTTAAATTAAAAATCCTCCTGTTTTTTTTGACGGGTTTGTTTATCCAGTAATATAGCAATCTGTCTGACTAGTTTTGCCGATGACTTTAAATCAAATTATGTTACTGTATCACTTTTAGCATGCGAATATGTATTTACACATGCTGATTATACAAATTTTAATAGTTTTGTCTACAGCTTAACAAATTCACGCACGCTCCTGTGCAAACCTAGTAGTAAAGCTAAGACTTTTATCAATTAAAATACAATTTTATGCAGGAAAATTTATGAATTATTAAGTACGTTTACGACTTTGAGTTCAACCATCATTTATTTTTCATGACTCCAAAGTCGTCATGCATAACATTATTTTGCCTTTAAATATGTTTGAACAGAGTATGGTTTCATTACTCAAATTTTCATCATGGTTAATTTTTTGAGATTTGCAGTTGAATTTTTAGGGCTGGTTGCCTTTTTGGCTGTAATCCTTGTGAATGGTCAAGGTGTACCAGACACGACTAATTGCTACAACGATAATCGAGAGTGGGTCGACCTTACTAGAATCTCCGGCACCTACCTAGTTACCCACTTGTTCTCTGGAGCATTTTCCGACGATACGTGTAAATGGATGGTACTTGAACCAACTTCTGAAGATTCTACTGCCTACTACGGGGCCTACTTCAGTCAAAGCAACCATATAATCTACCCTTTCAACGGTACCCTTAACTACGACTCTTCGGAAGAAGTCTACGACGCAGTCGAATTCTATCAGCTTCAGAACAACACGGCAGCATTTACTGGAACGTTTTGCTTAGCTGGTTTTAATTCCTTTGTATTTCACAGCATAGTCAGTTGCGCCGACCCTTCCGCTCCAAAAACCCAAACGTTTGTATTTTCCAGAAGCTTTTGAAACGGCTTACGATGAGCGGTTTGGGATTGAAGAATGTATTAATTGTTTGGGGGTTCCGCATAGACAAAAGCCACAAGAGGTTACAGGTTGCCGAAAAATATATGATGCCCCATTCCATTGTACATCTCCATTGTAAACAACAACGTAGTCTTCAGATTGGATCAATAAATCGTAGTCATTCTTAGACACTATGTGTAATAGTATTTATTTTTTTAAAAGATGAATTAATTTCTTCTTTTTACTCATGTGTAGGCACGAGGAAAGTTACAAATAGCTGGTGTGCGGTATGACCAATGTAACAAGTAGAGGGGCATTGGCTCATCACATTTCCTCTGGTCCCTGGACATAGGGCAACTCGGTGTGACAGGGTTTGGTACTTCAGGGTTAAGGGTCACTTAAGGGATAACTTTGAGGGGAGTTTTGAGTATCGCCACACTATGTTATATATAAACAATTTCATTACAGCACTGATTTTAGAATTTAGGAAGAATCGCTCAAACGTATGCATAAAAAGAAGTAATTAACTTATTAATAATAATGAAACTACACTGACGTCTTTTACTTACTTGAACTCAAAAATGTATTTAAACTGGATTAAAAAGTAAGTAGCAAAGTGATGGTAGTGTCAATTATAATTTTCATAAATGTCATAAATGTTATTTGCTTAATTGCAAAGTAAGAGCCAACATAAATACATATAGGTTTGCAAGATTTCAAAAATTTACGATGATAATCCAATTGCTTGGCCCTTAAACCTTGTCGAATGAGGCATTGTGATTCACCGTTTACTCTGTATGCCGAAGGAATTATATCCCTTGCAACCGCTAGTGTAGCAAATGAAGACATCGTAAGCCCAAAAATACCAGGAAGTTTAATATAATTATATAGTCGTACTATAGCATAATTCCCTAGTATGCTAACACCCATAATTAGAACAAGTGAACTTGGGATTATTATGTTTTGGAAACATATATTGAATCTATTGTTTAAAACTTGAAGAATTCTATAGTTTTGCGCAAATGTGTTACAGTCATGAGAGCTGAAAATGTAATATATATGTGATTGCTTAATAATGATTGATTGAAAAATATTTTGCATACACTTATTCCATTAAAGTAATTAAGTGTGCTCTTTTGGCACACTAATAATTTTATAAAATATGTCATTACCGTTGAATGATGAGACAGCGTTCTGTACATTTGATGTAACAAATTGTAAAAATAAAGCACAAAAGTACCATCGACGCCCCAGTGTACGACGCATATGCTTCAAATGCCGCGAACGGAATTAACATCCAACGAGGCACTCCTCTAGCTCCCGTTAAAGAAAAAAAGTATTTTGGATTTGTTTCAATTGAATTTAGAGCTATAAAAAATGAAGACGACGAATAAATGTAAATAGCAATGACTGCTTTTCGGGCTGATGAGTTGATATTCTTTTTGTCAGGATAGAACACTAAAATTCAATATAAATTAAAAGATAATAAACCGTTGCAAACCGTTGCAGACCGCTGCAAAAGTCACAAAACGTACACCAAATATTCGTGAACACCGAATATCTATGATGAGCAAATCTACCACTTTACAACTTAATAACTTTGCACATGCTTTGCATATATACCATCCTATTCGTATATCAGCCTATATTCAATTTTCTAAGCAAATATTTTTATTCTCCTGATAAAACCTAAAACTACTGAGGCTTGTCAATGCTATAAGTATTCAACTTCGCTAATGACTTTTTATACATGTTTCATTTTATTTTGATGCTCTTAGACATTGGCCTATAGGCCTGGTGAATGTTTGGGTACTAGTGAGTGAAGGAGGGTGGTCTCGGCCTGTTGAGTTCACTAGGGAGTTCCGAGGTCCTAAGCTAATGGGGTTTCTGCTGAACAGTGAACGTGGGGTTGACCACCGAGGAGCCTCTTGCTTAGGCAGAGGCTGTGCACCACCTTACGCATACCCACCCATCTTCACCATCCACGACCGCAACTTTCCAGGCCTCCAATCACCACTACCATACCACCACTTTTTTACTGTGCTGACTGTGCTGGTTCCGGGAATAGATCTCGGCACCTACCCAAGTGAGGACAATAGTCCTAACCCCTCGGACTACGGGCCTTGTGATCATTTTTCATTTTTCATCTGTATAACGCGGGAATTGAAGATTTGTTCATTATGAGTCCAAATAAACTCATAATGAATAGTCAGATGATTCCAAATTGTTCTTAAGCTAGTTCATAGTTATTCAAATATTTTCAAAAATCTACGGTACGCGAGATATGAGTAAAACTGAAAACATTTCCGAAAATTTTGTCAAGGCGACAATACGCGTACAGTTGCCTCACACTGAGGGTCCGCGGTTTCTAATTTGTCGTAGGTCAAAGATAGATATATGTATATATATATTTATATATGTATATATATACATATATACATATATAGAAAGTGTCATGTAATTTGGTAGCTTGTTTTGCAAAATTATGCTTTTTTGTGGATTTACCACAAAATCTATCGATTGCAATATTATAGTTCCACCGTATGTATTACCAAGCCTGTATATGTCTGAACTATGAATTAAATTGTACATTGTTTTTAAAAATATTTGAAATTAAATTATATTACGCGACGTAAAGTATTGACTCGTCTTCATTAGTTCGTTGACAAATATGATAAAACCTTCTTTGTGTCGTAAAATACTAATTTGGAAGAAAGATGCGCAAGTAAACGTGATTATATGAAAAGTATTTAGAAGCAATTTCCCATGGGAAAGTCCTAGACAACATGATGCTTGAACAAGGCTCACTGACATAAAAATTGAGTTCAAAATAAGGTAAGCTATACATATTTTCCATCGTACTAGTATAAATGCCGAGTTTAGAGGTATTACTTTTTTATGTTTTGAATCCCATTTAAATGGAAAACTTCCCAATTTGCTCCCAATACTCAGCACCAAATAAATAGCCTTAAGAAACGATTTTGATAGCATTACTCATGCTATCATCATGTACTAGCATTACATTACGGTGATGAGTCTACACAGAATTGTATTCAAGAACAGCCAACGCCAGCTTTTAGTTCTTGCACAAATCACTTCAAAATAAGTTATCGGACTTTGGTCTTAGAAAAAATTGAAGCAAATCAAGTCTAACAATTTCAAGAATAGTCAACTTTTTGGCGATATAAGAATTAATTAGCTTCTCAGATAAACTTCAATTAAAGATCGCTTGAGAAGGTGATTTGATTAAGAAATTGCCATGATTTCGAAATAGTATAGTGTCCGATGCTTAATTGGTTTTGGACTATTTTCTGATTCTCACTGATTTCAACTGTAGTTGCAGAAACTCATCAGGTATTGAACATCAAGATTTCAGGATTTTTCGAAATGATTTTGATTAAAATTGTTGAGGGATAAACTCGATTAATTTTGAACTTAAGAAATAAAGAACGTGGATGCATGAGGGGCATGACATACAGAATTTTGAAGCTTGCTCCATGAATGAACTCAGGAGAACTTCGTCGTGCAGTCGCAACTGCGCATTTCTCGATACTACGAAAGTTGAGAACTGTTGACTCAGACAGTACACTTTGCAGAGTCGAAATTTATTTTATTCAGTAGTTTGTGCAGACAATTTTTTGTATAGAGAAGTACTTAGTAATAGGTCTGATTCCGCAGCAGCTAAAAATTGGTTTGTTTGAGGTAAAAGCCAGCTGTAATGTCACACTTGCGTTAGCTCTGAAGGAAGAATTTCTAAAGTAATTGTAGGGGGCCTCAATTCAGTGAGCTATTTGTTGCGTTGCAATAGCTTTTGAAAAAAATTGGCTGATTGTAAAAACTAAACGTAAAAATGCATTTATTTGACATTCCCGCACTGCGGAGAATGGATGGAGAGGGTAAGGAATTGGAAGGAAGGACTCATCAACATGTATGCAAATGAAGATAATCTTCAGCAGAACTCTCACAAGGCTGTATGTTTCTTTTTATTTGTTAATTTACGGCCCCCTGCAGGCTTTAGTCTTTGGGACTTGGCTCTCTAAGTTACAACTGATTTCCGTAAAACTTAAGTTTACAATTGCTTGACTCCAAATTGATACAACATAATAAAGTAATCCCTAATTATGTACAATACATTCTGAACAAAATTCAAAATTAGCTTGATTCCTATTAAAGTAGAAATAAAATTATAGAACATGAAAATCTTAAAGAACAAGGCTATCGGAAAATTTCCATTTCCTCTCATCGCGTAATGTCTAATCATGGAGATACGGACATATAAAGTCAGAGGCACAGCAATTCTTTAAACGGAGACCCAAAATAGACAACAAGTTTTTTAAGAGGTTGTTGAGTTGAATTTTAGCTAAGGCTGTGCAGGTAAAATTTTCAATACCCTTGCATCAAAAGTTCTTCAAAAGACATGTTTGAGGTGTTTAAAAATCTGAATTTTACTTCACGTTTCAAGCAGTTGAATGTTTGGAACAAAAAAACCAGTTTCACTTTTATCTAGAATTCTGTCTGGATTTCTTTTCGGAACCACTTTTTCCACGTTTTATCACGTTTTACAGCAATTTATATTTTACGGTTTAAGGTTCTGGAAAAGCAGTTTGAAAGTTCTGCTACTGTTAGATTAATGGGATATTTAACACTTAATTGTTAATTATTTGCCTGATTTCAGATGTCGGAGTAAAGCCAGATCCGCTAATTTCTAAATTAGTTTATCTAATTTAAGATTAATTAGGTTGACATGTTAGTTTAAAGTTGCAACAATTTAACTCAAACAGATTTACAACTTATAGCTTTAGGCGGAACCAATTACTTGCCGCGCGATTTCCCCGCCGTTTTTAGTTACGCGCCAATTTTAGGTGAAAGTGGTGAAAGTAGTATTTGACCTTGAGTTGTTATTTGGAGGTCATTGGATCATTCTGGAGTGACGTCTTTCGCGGGGGTCATCGAAGACAAAATCAATTTTTGTTTTATGTAAAAGTAGGATTTGACCTTGAATGGTCATTTTGAGTAGTAGTGGTGTAATTTGGGTGTAACTGAGGTCACAGAGATAAGTATGCTACGCAATTGTTGTTCGCCTCTATAAAAGGAACTACATTTTTAGAAATTATTTTACGTTTTGATGAATATTTTTGACCTAGACCATTCACATGGGATCAACATAGCACAAACAAAAATTAACTTGAACTGGGTCAGATATCGAGGAACTCATCAAAGACCACATTGAGATACATTAATTAGATCCAGAGATCTAAATTATACTCGGACGCAAAGGACTCGACGTACAGAACGAGAATAAAAAGTAGCATTCGCCTCAACTTACGCTCAGTGACAACCTTCTTACCACTTTTTCTATTTTTTACCATACCACTGTTATTTAACGGTATTTAATGGTAAAAATGGTATTAATGGTAAATAATGCATTTAAATACGGGTGACCACAGCT
>VYYI01000320.1:23591-35281 GCA_021029175.1 Bilobella aurantiaca | reverse complement strand
ATAGTTTTGAAGAGATACAGGGTGATGGTAAGCCTCAAGACATGGAATGTATGCTCTGCAGCAAGTTCAAGACGGATGATTCCCCACTTGGCGGTAAATGGGCACATTACAAGTCGTACTCACTCTGGTCTCTGTAAAATTCTGGAAAGTTGCTATAGGGAAATCTGAGATGGAGATTCCTTGGAGGATTTCAAGCCCCTCCAAAATAGTCTACTACCCTGGTCAATTCTGGATCATCCTCCTGTTATTTACAGGGCTCAAATACACCGTATATATAGCCCATAAAATCCCACCATGGATTTCCTTAATTTCGTCCCCACTCCCACTCCATCCTCAAGCATTAGGGATCCCAAGAGGTGGAGCGGGTAAGCAATGGGATGGGGAAGTAATGGCCATGGCATTTATATGCAAACTGAGGGATGAGGAGAGGGACATGGTCGTATCTCCGCTCCCCATGCATATAGAGTGCACGCTTATTATTACTCCTGTGCATTACCTCAACTCGGTAAATGGAGGAGGATTCATGCCTCTCCCGTTCGGACCGACACAATTTCCCTCTATTTAATTCTGGCCATAATCCGTTGTGTGTCCCAACCTCTTGATAGTGTAAATACGAATTTACGTCGCTGTCCGCTGATTTTGGATGCGGATTGGGGGCGGGGGGCGTAGAGGTGCCGATGTACATAATGTGTCCCTGTCTGGTTTTCATTGCGCCGACGACAGTGGGATTTTCGTTCATAATTCTCATGGTCGAAGGCCCATGAATGGTTAGTAGTACAAAAGCATTGTCAGAATTGCATCCTCCCTCTCTCTCACATTACACATAACAGTGAACTGGTGCAGAATTTCCAGCAGTCCAGTGTCCATTGTCCTCACGTTACTTTGCGGTCATGTAGCACGTACTCTCTTTGTGTTCATTACAAGTTCCAGGTCTGGCGTATAGAATACTCGATCAGTTTCTACTTTGATTGTTCCATTAATTTTAAAGCTGCATTAGGACTCATGTGAGTCAGTTTTGTCCGATTTCATCTATGCTTGCTCTAAGGTTCGGTGAGGCGTACACGAACAAATTCTGACCCGGCAGTTACATACAACGAGGATAATAACGACTTTTTGGAACTTATTGACACTCTGCCTGAACTGGAGTATGTGTGATTCGCCTCAGTAGTTTTACACAGCCTTTCACTACAGATGATCTGGAGCAGAATGATGGAAGAGCAAGCGTTGTTTACCGCCACTCCTGCCATCACATTGAATTTGTAGTGGATTCATATTGAGAAATTCATAATCAATGCAACAAAATGTGTAAATTTAGTGGGCTACTGATTAGTCGTTGCTGTAAGGATGATATTATATGACCAAATAATGAGCGGAAGGGGTATAAAATATTGTTTTCGTGGTGTAGTGTTTCTGCCTCTAAATAATTGGTATGCTGAGGAAAAAACCATGAGATTAGTGATTGAGGTGTATGATGCATGTACATTGTACTGATCCTCTTCTTTCTTGCCTTCTGTATCGCAGATAACCCTTAAGTCCGAAAAAGAGCTGAACCAGCGGCGACATGCTATGAACCTGTGACGAGGATAAATCCACACGTATACACAGGGAGAGAAGAAGAATGGATTTTTGAATATTTTGGTAAGTTTTTTTGCAGTGCAAGATAATATGGAAGTTATGATAGCATTGAAAGGGACGTGAAAAACTCAGCCATTCAGAGCCGGAAAGTTTCTGTAGCTCGAAAGGGCCAACGTTGACGTCGTTGAGTTTTTAATCTGGCGGCGAATTCTACTGATACGACGTTGTAAATAAACTTGGGATCCACAGCACAGCGCGGAAATGCATGTTACATCCGTTGGCAACGGATTAGAAATGTCATTATCCACGATGAGAAAATTACATGATTTCTGGTAAAGCGCCAAAGTTTTATATGGGATCTCATATTTCCGCTAAAATTATTCGATTAGGAGGAGAGACCCCCTTAACCATGACCTCTGTAAGAGTAGAACTCGTCATCACTAGGGTGAGATAAACTTACGTACTACGAAAAAAAGTTGGCTGTAAATATGCTGAGATAAACTTGAATTTTCCCCTTGAATGAACGTGACGATCTCGAGGATCAAACCCGGTTGTGCTGCTCAGCTCAGGCCTACTTTATCACCCATCCTTAGTAATTTTGAGATGGGTCAACATCCCTTTACCAGTCCACACACAGTCAATTCCTGCTCCCATACAGTTAGCGGGAAAGCCTAGATGCTTAGGATGAAGACAAAGTTGTCATTTGAGAGAGGCACTTCTACCCTCAACAAGCTTGTTTGACTGGAGGATTACAAAATTGCAATTATATGGCGTGTTTGGATGGGGAATTGATGAGACTGGTACATTTTATTTGATTATCCATCAGTGCATCTCTGAGTCTCCAGTCAGATTCATATATGTCTCAAACTTTGTGGCTGAATGACACGCGGGACACAGTGGAGAGTGGAGCTTGGAGAGAGCCAAGTTGAAAGTTGACACAGAAAGGGGGGCTGTAAAATAAGGGAAGGGAAATTTGTAAATGACAGCCCACGGTTTTTGTGTCTGTTTGTGGTTGGGGAAAAGTTCGGATGTGGACCCGTGTGCATGCAGCCAGGGAGTTTGAGTGAGAGAGAGAGAGAGAGAGAGAGCGAAACAGAGAACGGCTGATAGAAAGTCTGGGCCAAGTTTCATACAGGGCCAAGTTATACACAGTACTACAATGGAAGATGAAAGAGGAAGCTGGATCGCGGAAATTATTACTTGCCTAAGCTTCCCCACTCCAATTCCATTCTCATCATTTTCCTAGGGAAACTAGGAAAATGATGAGGCTAAGTTCCGTCTCCACCCTAACTTTCCACTTGTTCTTGTATGTTTGGACTCCCTCCCACTCTTTATAGTTGAGTAGTGCAGCAGTACTCACAGTATCACTGATCGTGGTAGCCCCTTGCTACATCACACACCAGTCATTATTGGTCTCCGTGCTACATTATGCTACACTCACTTCTGTCAGTCGTTCTTTGCCGTGGACCTTTAAAAAGCTGTACGTAGTAGTATGGAAAGGATCCGTGTCGGCGTACATATATATCGACCAATACCGGGAGTGTGGTCTGTAATGGTAAAAGTGGAGAGTGATGGTCTGATGTGTGGTTGTAGCCTCCAATGTGTGCATTATTCCCCCATGCAGCATGATTGTAAAAGAGAATACGTAATACTTTTACTCGTTCGTACAGCTTCAGACGCGATGAGTTGCTCGTGCTCACTTCGCCTTTCTTCAATGTAATTAATTACTCGTGGAGATAGAAATACTAGAGAGTGAGAGAGAGAGAAAGAGCAAGTTAGGGACTCAAGTACATTCGTATTCCGCCGATGTGGTTCCACTCACACACATTGGCCATCAGAGTGTATATTTTATGCATGAGCCCTGAAGAATAACACATGCGAGGGCTGGGAGACACAGAGCGTACATACAGGGGGCATGGCTCCACACGAGCCAAATGGATTCACATAGATTGCGAGGATGCTCATAAATATCATTTAGATTTCATAACCAAAAACACAACTTTTGCCCCTCGGTTTTAATTTCCAATTCTCTGGTGCGCTCTGGTACTACCTCTACCCACACAGCCCTCGTGCATATGGACTCAGCCAATCTGCATTGGTTCAGGCCACCACGTGAGCTGACACCACTCCTACATTTCCATATGGCTGTCTTAGTATGTCTTGCAAAAGTATTTTTTCCAGTTCCCACGTGATTCTCTTCCGTAATGAATGCACGCCTTTTGCTTCAACTGAATCGCAAAATCAACTAAGGATTTCGCAGTCTTTCCATCCAAACCTCCGCGTATGCTCACTACTTCCGTAGGTCCCCAGAGCAAGGAGACGGTACCGCTGGCTTCCGAGAGCTCTTACATATTGTGAACTGACTGACAAGGGATGCAATATGATGTGAGAACCCCGACTAATACTTATCCCATGGACTTTAGGCTAAACATTAGAATTTTTACCTTCTAAAAAACCGATTTGTGTTTACTTCTTCCTGAAAAGACGTGGATATCCTCATTGAATTTCCATTTAGGCCCTTCCCTCACCTCATCCTCCACAGGAAAACTGGCTGAGCGGTGCCTGTGAGTATTCTGTCCATCAATTTTAATTTCCCACATATGGCCCCATAGTGTGAGTGTAGAGTCGTTTATTCTCCCGCGCCCATGGAGCCGATGCACAGTATTGAAATTGTTTGCCTCGAGCGAGGGGTCACTGTGTAGGCAAAACAATGCAATGCAAAACAATTTCAATTGACCTCTGAGTCACTACCTCCACCAATTGCTCATTTATTCACTTCAGACAGCATGCTCCAGTTTGGGTGAAGTGGTAATTCCCTTTATGATCCCTGCTATCATGGATCTGAATTCAGATGAGGTCATTTCAAGGCACTGCTTCCCATTTAACACAAAATTACTATGGTGATAGCCGGGGATATTATGGTACTGTTTGGAGGAATAGGACATGGGATGGCTTTCAACTTTAGAAAAGTTTTAAAAACCCAGTCAGACTGTTCCAGCGGGTTGGAGGTTGGAGGTGAGCGAGCAGGTGAATTGAACAGTTGAGTGAAGGGTCGGTGAGTATAAGGCCCAGTATAACTAGAAATTATTGTAACAAGAAAAACAGAACGGGATGAGACTTGATACTTAGGGCTGAATCCATGGGAGCGGTCCACCTGTCTGCACCTTTTCAATAGTAGCAGTAATACTAGTAGTAATGATGATAAGGATAAAATCCTCCCGAAAATTGGTCAACATTAGTGAAAGCATGAGTGGTTACGAATGCTAATGGAGGGATAATTTGGAAGCTCCTATAGCCACAAGCACATTACTATAGTGCAGGCTCATGTAACGTATGTGTTGTGTGCTTGTGTGTTGAATGGTTCAGGATGTGAAACTATTTGAACCAAATGTAGCGTTGCATGTAAGTTTTGAATGAGAGCTTGGTCTTCGTCTAAGTTCCATGTGAAAGTGAGCCCTACTGTCGGCGGGAAGTATTAGGGAAGCTTTCGGGGGACCTAATGGATTCCTATTTAGGGTTAGGACAAAGTTATTCAATACGATGCGTAAAAGTTTTCATATCTTTCCTTACCTCCCTCCAAGCAACAGACACAAAGCCACAAGCACGCCCTCACATTAGTCAAAAGCACTCTTAAATGACTACGATGCTTGTGAGGGAGGAGATTCGCTCATGGCAGGAATATTACTAGTGTCGGTGGCGGTGGTACTAGCAGTGTTAGCAAGAGTGAGAGTCAGATTTAAATTAATCGAAATGAACCGTGTAGCCTTTAAAGCTCTTATGACATAAGCAAGGATGTCACTCAGTGCTCTCTCCCACACAATACACATAAACACTCGTACATGCCCACATGGTGACTTACCTAGGGAGAGGATTTATGAACTGCCGTGCAAGTGCTGTACGCATCATGCCATTGATGATATGCACACTCCAAACTCTCTCCACAACATACATACAGTATTCCAGTTCAACCCAGCCGTTGACGTGGATCACTACCTTGAGACTGTGTATGTACCTTGGAGGGGATGCTCCTGAAATCTCTCGTCATGCTTCACTTCCACCTTCGTCACCATCATCTCCGAGCTATAATCCGCAGTGGTAGTAGACGTAGTAGTAACTGCAGTAACTATGAGAGGTATAACCCGGAGGGCAAGAGTTACGGAGGTGATTCTCCACGTGTGCGTGTGCAGACTGCGTCGAGCAAGGGTTATGACAGAACCCTCGCTTTCCACTTCGGAAGAACTCTCTTGAAACTCTCCACGGTTTCGGGGCAGTTCCACGTGTACGTACGTATTCAAACACGTAAACACGTACACATTCAAACACAACCAGACCTCAGTTATACTTCTGGGGCGATGAATGAAGGCATCAGTAGTGAAAATACTAACTCGCTCCTTCCATCCCCTCGCGAATAAATTCCATGTCATCTTGAGGGGACGGCGGAAGAAGATTCATGTGATGTCAGCATCAAGTCATCTCTTGTCATCTGGTATGTACTGCTCAATTGATGATCATGTGATCTCACTCCATACTTCTTACTCAACCCAGGACACCGTATCCTGACAAAGTCTCCATCCCTACAAGTCTCGACCAAACATGTGATGATGATGCTGGAGGAGGAGGGAGATTTAGCTAGAATACCTCGCTCTCCATACACTCCTTCCAGTGCCCGCTTGGCCATTTGGTTGATCAGAGATTGTAGGTTGCATCTTATACGTCATAGACAAAGGCTGGAGGCATTATTTCCGGGTTGGAGCCGGAGGGGGTATAAGTGAGATTAGGTGCATGCGTGGGTATGGGCGGAGGGCCCGGGATATGATTCTACTCTCAGCGAAGATTCGGCTGCTATGATCGACCGTGCGGCTGGAAGGAAGCCCCATGTCAAAAAAATGCCATTCCCACTTCCCTCTTCAAACTATGAATTGAGCGCTCGAGTCCAATGTAACTGGAGATGCTTTTAGAAATTTTCAACAAGATGGTAAAAAGAAATACCACAGACTTTTGACATCTCTCTCCTCCTCCAACTTGCTCTCTCCCTTTCGTCTTCTCTCTGGATTTTTGACGAAAAAAGGGAGTAGGAATAGCAGAAGTAGTAGTAAAGTAGCTGTAGGCAAGAGGAACATCTGGGAAGGAAGAGGAGGAAGGAAAGGTAGGAGTAAAAGAAGAGGAAAAGTGGAATTGATCGGGGGAAGGAATTCCTGGCCATTGACAAAGACTCAACTTTTCCCATTGCAGCCTCGCCCATCAACAAGCCACTGAGTCAGTAAATTCATATTGAATCTTGCTCGCATTATATGTCCTCTTAGGTTGTGTGTGGGCATGTGCGTATACATGAATAAGAAAGAGAGAGAGAGAAGGGGGAACCCTACCATGTCGTGTTCCTTCACGGTCGTGCATATGATGAACATTTTGCATGGGCCAACTTGCCAACAATTTCCCCCCCCCGTATACAATCTCCCAATTTCCCTTCCATGAACTCACATACTCCAGAGAAGTCAGCCAGGCGGGCACATGCGGGGGATGGTGTGAGAGAAACTTTTGCAACACTTCCAAAAAAATCGGCCTCCGCCTCGTCTCTCCCGTTCCCATCTTCTTCCCTTCCCCATCCCCTCATTCCTTAGCCCCCTCATAGCTAAACTCGAAGCTAATAATGTGGGAGAAAGTATGCTAAAATATGTAATCCATGTAATGGCCACCTTCCATAACGCCTGTCACCTACTCGTTGAGTCAACCTGTAGATATTTATTTTGACGTAGAGACACGGAACAGGAGTCTGAACCCTACAGTGTATGCACTATCACAGAACTTGACACTTCCAGGCGCCGCACATACAAGCTTAACCCTCACATCTCCAAGCCTACCGATGTTTTGAAAGCGCAGAGACGGATGATGAACATGTATCCAGGTCCCATAACCTTCAACTTTCCTCAGTCATGCATAAATGGACGGAAGGACCCGCGGAGTATTATAGGATTTGTGATACAGTTTGTTCCACAAGTTGTGGCGGAGAGGGATGCGAGGGTGAAGTTTGTTCTTTTTATAGAGGGTAGCAGAGCGAAAGGGTGTACATACCTACCCATTACTCAAGTAGGAGCTCACATGCGGTTCATACCCATGCCGTCCGTGTAACACTTTCTCCACGTGGGGAGCGGACTTTGAGACGCGCGTAAAGGCTATAGACTGTAGATACTACATCATATCCCAGACTGCCACTCTGCCTAGAATAGATTTCACTAGCCCCCAAGCTAAATCTGCGATGTTTTCGTGATTCTGGTGCAAGGGAATTTTATTTTTAAAAACATTCAAACGGGTAAGGAACCCTTGGGTGAATTAAAATTATTTATGGAAAATCCGAGAAGAAATGTGAACATTCCCTATTTCCGTGCTCTGAAGAGCTACCCCAGGAGATTGGGTTGGGACTTCAGGTGGCACCAAAAGTGATGCACACAGATTGAAGTGGCAGCAAAAGACCTATCGAATGCGCTATTGCGCATGTCTCTGCGCCATCTGGTGTAGAAGTTGTGAGCAGGAAAGTTCACCGTCAACGATAATGTTAAAATAGCATGTGGTTTTTACCACGTGGGGTAAATTCGGAACCAGCTGTAGGATTTGAGCGAACCGGATACTGAACAGATACTTAAAGCCTCAGCTTTCGATTGCGATCACATTCATTGTCCTACCCGAGGATGAGAGGAAATATAAATGTGACACATCATGGGACACCCTGTACATGCAATAATATCATGAAACAAAGCACAATCAAATTTGACTGAGCTTTCAAAGGTCCAACTTAGAAAAAGGAATTTTGAATTTCATTTTCCCAGAAAATATTCCCGGGCTGCCGCACAATCCTTCCTCACCGCTGTCTGTCAGCCAAACGTAGACGCATGCACACTCATACGGACAGCAACATGCGGGCACGCACAGCAACAGAAGCACACGGTAGCATACACACAGCAACACACGCATCCGCCAAAATACACGCAGTAACACATGCTCACGCTAATATGCTCATAGCAATACACACACGGGCTGACATACACTCAAGAAACACACGCATACACATATGTGCACGTCAACGGAGCAGATACACACGCACAGGCACACATGACACTCTCAAACATGCACGCAAACACAACTGCATACACACAAGAGTTTCCATGCTCTTCACAGAATTGGTAGGAAATGCATTTTAGCATGACAACCTCTCCGGCGTGCAGAGGAGAAAGCAGTCAAATGTGAGATATTTGTAAGGAAGTATGGAGCATGGAGAAAGACGGGAAAGATGCCAGGGGGCACTCAGGCGCTGGAGTTGATTCAGGAATGGAACGAATGATGAGCATGATGATATAGTGGTTATGATGATGATGACGACGACGGTGAGGATGGTGCTAGACCATCTTCGATGGAGGATAACCTAGGATTTCCCAACAAGGCTTTACCTCCCACACCACCCTATGTATCACCTAGGAGAGCTTTCCATTCTAAAGCCATATCTGCTCCTTAGAGTGGGTATAGTGCTGTTTGAGCCGCACGCATTTGCAATAATTTATGCAGTCTCACTCTACCATCTTCGAGCTTCTTCAGCTCTTATATATACATATTAGTGTATACATGTGCGTAAGTAAGCTCGTGTCCCTTCTCGCTCGACCGTGGAAAAATCGGTGTGACAGTTTGAAAGTTTCCGCCCTCTCAATGCATACTATTATTATAGAAGGGAATAGAGACGGAGACAAATAAATACAAGTTAGCATGACAGAAACAATTTTGCAAACTGAGCCCAAACATGGGCTGCGGCCTCTTCTCCCTCCAGTCTGGGATTCTGAGAAAATTCACGGGGTATTTATACTCAGTAGAATCCCATAAGAGAGGAGCCAAGATTGGACCATGTATTACTTTGATGCAGGAGTGAGAGAGAGAGAGAGTGGGTCCGAGAGGGAATTTATTAGATTGGAAGGAGGAGAGGACTCAAAGGGAGGGAATCCCCAGGAAAGCCAAGGGGAAAACAGCTTGTTCCGGCTTCGATATAGGTAAAGTCCAGTGGAAAGGAAGGGGACTTTCCTCCAAAGATTTGAAAAATCACTTGACTACCTCTCCTTCCGACTCCCATTCCCCCACTACCAGGACGGCCAAATCCCACTTTCACGGTCTTTATTGTTTTACCCGGTCATCTCTTCTCCCATCTGCAACATCAGTTTCTCCCAGTTTTCTAGTTATCTTCCTCAAGTATTTTTCCAGAACAGAAACAAACACATGGGCACACAGACCAGCGGCAGCCGGCCTTCAGCTTTGACTACGTAGCCTGTAGATATCCTTTACTCTGTAACGGACATGGTTGCTCCTCCAGATTTGAAAGAAAGGTAGATTTGAAAAAGTGTTGGCTAGAATTCAAAGGTCACTCTCTCACAAAGGCAAACATTGAGCACCGAAAAAAAATTAGCAGTCTTGTAATTTCCTCTCCTCATCATCATGATGGCTTACCTCTGCCTCAGAGAGTAGAGTAGAGAGGCGCGGGATGATACCTTCATCCGACGGGGGACTCAGACTCATACCAAACTCCTGCCTGACGAGCGAGAGAGAGGAGGTTGAGCCGGGCAGGCAGTGGCGGTACAATTGAAAAGGTTGTGAAGATGAGCCGACAAGAGGGAGGTGCAAGAGGATGCGGGTGAGAGGCGATCGGTTAAAAGAGTGAAAGTGTCTCGCAACGAACCGTGACACGTTGAAAAGGAAGAGGAAATTGTGTCTTGAGGGGATTCCACCCATCCATCTACTATTCTACCTAACAAATGGAATGAAGACACGACAGCAAACGCTCAAAAATTCTCAATCAGGCCACTCTCTCTCTCTCTCTCTCAGCATCCCTCTTCCTTCCAAAAATTCTTCTCGTTTTATTTAACGTTTCATTGTGTATAGAGAGTGAAAAGTGCCTACTTTCCCTATTACTACCCACTCTTCCTATGTCCGCCAGCTTATGCCTCGTCCGCGTCTACTTACCCTTCATATCCAGTATGCACGGGAGGAGTTATGCCCGCATAAATGTGAGTCAAGAGAGACGGTCCATTATTTTACCACACCACGCAATGTCAGATCATTGGGGAGATTGGAACTGAAAATTCCTTTTCTTCTCTTTTGACAAGATATAGAGAGGGAGAGAGAGAAAGGGCGAGAGATACGGAGTGGGAGAAAGACGAGCCTAGCGTCGGATCCTTCAAGCTTTGAAGTTTTACACCCACAGGCCCAGTGGTAATTCCTCAAGGAGTGGTAGTACGACTACTGGTACAATCTTACTAGTACTCCCATTCTCCTACCCGCAAGATGCGCCTCTCCTACCCCATGAAGAAAGGGCAGAGTTGAGATTTAATTCAGAGAAATTATAAGCTCCCTCCACTACAGACGCTCCAGAGTATTCAAACTGAGGAATAATGGATTCTTATAAGAATCCGTCATAGTGGTACAGTGGTACTTGTCATAGTGGTACATTTGGTACTTCTGCCGCGGAAATGGAATATTATATCCACTTCCTCAACATAGAAGTGGGATCAAAAATTATATCCACACATACACACACACACACACACATACACACACACACAGGCACAACACACATACACAAAACCAAGACTCATGGGAGGGAAAGATTAGTTTCCTCCTTTGGTGAGAAAAGAATCCTTTAAGATCCCTTCCAAGATGTACCTCTCCGATGCTCTTTTCCCCCCTCCCCCCACGATCCATTTAGGTCCCTTCGGCGGGATTTGGAAAATTTGATGTTTTCCCGTCCAAATTTCCCCTTCCCGTCCCAAAACAAGTGTATTTGAAGATGAGGAGGACTGATGATGATGATGGTGTTGATGGTATGACTAGTGGAAATAGAGAAAATAAATTGGAAGGTTTACTTTACCGGAATCCATTATGGTTTGTTTATAGAAAAAACATTTTGAATTTCACATTTCATCAGCACGTGGACAGGTGCCTGAAGGTTCTTCCTGAGGGACTCTAACTACGGCTGAACATTTCTCTGTATCATTGGATTGTGATGATGTCACTTATTCGAGAGGTCGCTATAACCTGGATAGATGTCCATAGGAGTGTTGAGCCCATGCTTGTGGAGCGCTGGGTTT